>OU026145.1:78547896-78714342 GCA_907269125.1 Eristalis pertinax | reverse complement strand
CGTTATTTGTCTAGAGAAACGCTTCCAGCGTGTCCTACTGTAATTGTAGGGATGCGTGTGAACAAATTGTCCTAATTCCACAATATCGTTGGGGATCTTTATTTCGGCACTGAGTCCGCAATGGTCACTGAAATACACGAAGGTGTTCAAACAGTTTTGCGGAGAGAAATGCATACGATGCAGGCCTCCAACTCCTGAAACCGTCGTACTTCACTACTGTACTACTTTGTGTTTACTGTTGTTTTTAATGAAGATCGCAACACCGCCTCCATCTTTGGAGTTGGGCCGATCTCTTCTAATGACGTTATAATTACTGTGATCCAATATGCCTCTCTGAGTGAGCTTGGTTTCGCTAATCAGGAATAGCTCAGCTCTCTTTGATCGTCCAACAATCTAGCTCGTTTTTTCGTGGGATCCCTATCAATGAATTTACATTCACTGCAAGTATCTTATATGTGCTCTCCGTCTGCGCAGCCATCAAGACTGGTGACGTGCTTGGTTCTGCAGGAGCGCCAGAATTTGGCTCACCTGCTCCTATAACCGATCCATACACTTTTCAATGGAGGATTTCCAATCGGGCGTTGGATCGTGCGCTCTTAGCACCGGAGGCTGTGACATTACCCCCGGGAGCTCCTTTCCCGTGCTCCTCTGACCAGACGCTATTTATTTCTTTATTTCATCTACCGAGTTTAACTCTCTTACAGAGTGCAGACATAAGTATAATAAGTATTTTAATAATAATAAAGGAATATTTCTTATATAATTATTTAAGTCAGTAATTAGCTAGTTATAATAAATACAATTAATAGTAACATATAATAATAAATAAACGTATGAATTGAACACCCAACAAAATATAGTTGTCTAACAACAGTGTGAAATTTAAACATATTTAACTAAAGCACGAAATGAATTTTATTCAGAGATTAGGAATTGAATTTTAAAATTTCTGTCTATCATCACATAGATCGATACAGGCAGAATTAAAATTTAGAATGCATTTTGTAAGCGGCTCATTAAAATCATAACTATATAAGTGTCTTGGTTGGTATAACAGGTTTCTTGATCGAAGATTTCTTTCTGGGGCATAGAGTTTAACACATTGAAGTATATCAGGACAGTTTATACGGTACGAGAAAATATCATAAATAAACAGTATAGATTGAATACTTCGTCTTTTTTTTAGTGTATCTAGTCCTATTAAGGCACATCTTATTTGATAAGGAGGCATAGATTCAAGGTTCCAATTCATTTTATAACGAATCTCGTAAAGGACTTTTGAACCCTTTCTAAACGTAACACGTGCTTTGCATACGTTGGAGACCATATTACGGAACAGTATTCCAGATACGGATGTACAAGAGACATGTAAACTGACTTTAGGGCATACGGATTAGAAAATTCATAACAAGAACGTTTAAGAAACCCAAGCATTGAGTTTGCTTTAGCAATTACGTAGTCGATATGAGATGAGAACTTCAACTGGCAACAAAATATGGAAAACAGAAAACGAATGACATTTATTTACATTTAACTCCAGATGGTTGATATCACACCATTTGACTAACGCGACTAAATCATTTTGAATATTTTACAGTCTTCGATGTTTGTAACACGCAGAAAAATCTTTAAATCGTCAGCATACATTAAACAATTAACATATTTAAAAATTAACGGAATATCAGTAACAAATAAAATAAATAGTAATGGCCCTAAGTGACTGCCTTGGGGAACAGCAGATAGCACCTTGATAATTCTAGATTGACATGTACCAATTTTCACAGTTTGAGTCCTATTTGATAGGTAACTCGAAATCCAGTTAAGGAATGTAGAATGTATACCAAAGGACTTTAATTTATTTACCAAGACTGTATGACATACTGTGTTCTTCTTCTGTACTGTGCTTTTCTAAAATCTGTCAAAACCACATCAACTTGATTTCCTGATTCTACCGAATCAATAAGATATTTCGTGAATAAAGTCAAGTTAGTTACTGTGGATCTTCCAGACATAAACCCATGCTGTTGTAAGCATATTCTTTCTTTAGTGGTAAAGTAAAGATTTTTTGTAAAAATTAATTCGAACAATTTCGGAATGGCGGAAAGTTTTGAGATACCTCTATAGTTCTCAATTTTTTGCCGAGGTCCGGATTTGTATATAGGTATTATAAATAAGCTTTTCCATTCTTCCAAAAATGTTCCAGAGGACAAAAATAAATTAAACTTAATTATTAATGGAAAAGACAAGGATACATTACACTGATTAACAACTATAGACAGAATGATCCAATACTCATATTATATACATCTTCATTTGGAGAAGGTGTATTAATATTCGAATGATCAACGTACACTCGTTTCTTACGTTTCGAAGAATTTTGCAAATAGCTCGCAGCTTGTCTCAATGTTATGAGATATAATCCCTTCGAACTCCATATTTTGAAAATAATCCTTCGACTTACTTTTATTATTAGAAAAGACCCAGAAACCTTTAGGATTGCAGGAGATATTAGACTCAGTATTCAATATATACTGTTTATACAGAAATTTGCTCAAAGATTCATATTCTCGGCGTAATTGGCAAAACCGCTTTCTATTAAATTCTGAATTAGAATTTTTCCATTGTTTGAAGGCTTTGTTTTTTGCATTTGCATCTTTTATTATGCCACGGCTGCTTAAAATAGTCTCTTTTCTTAATCAATGGTATAAACTGAATAAATCCGAGTTCCAATATATTGAGGACTGCCATATACATTTCTTTTGGGCGTAAATCACTTGAGGGGTGACGGTTATGGCTGCCCCGAGTGGATTTTTCACTAGGGGCTGATTCTGCAGAAACGTCTTTGTTTTCCGCTCTTGGAACTTAGGGCAACCCCGATAGTTAGCGGTGTGCCCCGCGTTCCCGCAGAGTACGCACTTGAGCTGACTTTTGTCAGCTGCTCCCTCTTTCCCCAGAGGGCATTCCTCCTACTTGTGGTTTTTACTGCACTTCACGCATCGAACCGCATCACAACCTTTGACACGAACGCATGGGATAATGCCTCCGCGCCTTCTAATATTTTCTCAGACGCAATCGTAGTCAGCTAATGTTTCTATGTCATTCAACTTATCTATTTTTCTGTTGGGTGACAGCTGTACAATAAAGAACGGTAATTTCCGCCCCTCTCTTTTTGCCTTAGCTCCTCCGCTTCGAGCGGTGCGGCGATCTTTAATAATTTAGCTTGGACTTTTTCTGCTTTTGGTGTGAAGGAGAAGAACTCAATCATCGAACGCTTTAGACATCTGTTCAGAGTTGCGTGATTATCAACTGTCTTGCAGCTGATTGAATATTTTTCAGAACCTTTATTTTTTAAATTTTAAAATGACCAGGCTGTTGTTGCAGCTTCTTTTGTTTTGATGCAGATGGCTGTATTTGTTGCTGCATCTGCTTTTGCGGTTGACTTGGTTCAGACAACTGTTGTTGTTGTTGAGCGAGTTGTAGGTCTACTTGCTCCTCCTCCTTTCTTCTCCTTTCTCGGAGGAGTTTGTCAGTCTCCTCCTTCAGATTGGAGACTTTCGTCTGCTTCGAGCGGATAATGTCTTCCACTTCTTCTTCGGTGTCGAATGTTATCGATTCGAAGCTGTTGCTGCTTACTGCGTATCGCCAATCCCTCCCATCTGACACATACGAGTATGCATCGTCTTCTGCATCGGCCTCGTGGGATGTCTCGTTCGATGACGTAGACGTAGACGTATCTGCACTCCCTTCCTCTAGCGTTTTATCGGTTGACGCATTAATATTTCGTCGCTTCGAGCTGGTGGAGGTCTGCCTCTTCCTCCTCCTCTTCGTTGCGCGTTCATTAGGCATCGTTGGATGATGGCGTGACATTTCCTCCATCGGTTTATGGCTTTCGCCGACCGCTTCTAGATGAGCGGCCTCCCGACTTCCTCCATACATTGCCGTCACTTCTCAGTTGATTGAAAAACGAGCGAAAAAAGGAGGTATTCCCAAACCGGGTCAGAAAACCAGCACCTGCTGGTTCGCGGTTGTACGCTCTACGCACCCGGCTGTGCTTTTGCTAGGGATCATAGTATCAACTGCACTACTTCAGTTTCTTTTTGTTATTCAGAATTTCTTTTTACTAAGTCGAAACACTTGTGGGCAGTTTAACGGTCTGTGCACGGCTGACTGCTGCTAACCCTTAGATGCACGCTCTATTACAGGAATAATTTGCACCAATTTAATTCTTCAGAGTAATATATAGCTGATTTATATTTCATGACGGGCAAATGAACTTAGTTTTATAGCCTTCATTCATGAATTGTGAAAACTTATGAATTCAAATCACTTAATTTGTTAGGAACAATGGCTACATATTGCAACTATACCTATACCTATACCTAACTCATACAAATTTGCAATTGTAGAGCAAATAAAAATGAAAAACCGCTAGCCACTTCAATAATCTCTTTTTTTTTCACAATCTTCCTAAAAAAATCCATCCATCGGTCTTCACCAGCTACTCCCTCCTCGTTCGTCTCCTGTCCGAACACTCCCGTTCAAATGGTCACCCACAACTTCAAGTGTGCTAGTTTCAAGGGCACCGGCATGAGCGGTCTATGACATACAAAGTGCCGAGGCGCTTTCGAAAGGGCGTTACAGCTCTTCCATCCTGGCTTAAGACTCGTCCTCGAGACTGCCGCTGATTCGGCAATCTCTTCATTAGGACTGTCTGCATCGGATTCTGTGATTTCACTTTGGGGAGGGCCATCGTCATAAAGCTCACACCACCTCTTCATCTTGTCTGCACTTTCGATCTACTCAAATCGTTTCTGAGTCCGCTGCTGTCCTGGTAGATCCCTCAGGACGTACCTATCGTTTGGCAACACCTTTGCCACTATGTACGGGTAAATTAGATCAACTTTCCTTGACTCACCTGTTGCAGTGGGCTCCCCTTCAATCAGGACTAAGTCGTACGTGACTGGCTTTTTGCGCGCTTTATCGAAACGTTCCTTTTGCTTCTGCTGGTCTACTACAATGCGTTGCAGGGCGCCGTCACGCAAACGATCCATTTCCTCTTGGTTGCAGTATCCACTACGCTCCAGTTCTATCAGAAGTTTGTCTCCAGCGATTCCTCTTGGTGTATAGGCGAACATTAATTCGTGCGGTGTTGCCCTTGTAGTTGCACTTCTCGCCGTGTTCAAGCTCCATTGAATACTTCTCAACTGCTGCGCCCAGTCCTTTCCCGCTGAATGACTACACTTAAGCGCTGCAAGTACTGTTGGCCCTCTCCACTTGTCCGTTGGCCCGTGAGTCATATATATATAAAAAATTAAACGCAACTTTTCTCTAAACGTGTTTTATTTTCGACTGCCAATACCAAAGTGAATGCACCACTTGCTTTTAGCTTGCATCTAACATACGTTGTACAAAAAAATATAACAGTACACAAACAGAAAGAGAACAGAGAACAAAAGAAGGAAACGACCATGCGACAAGTGCAGCACATCAAGCCAAGCCAACAGGTGGACTAGTGGTTGCAGGTTGGGACTGTACCATAACTGGTGAACAACATGCATGTGGCTGATAGCATTCACTCACAGCATTCGTTGGAGTGTGTTCTGCTACCATGCTGTCTCGCGAGGAAGCATGTGGATAGCGGCTCGATTGGTGAAAACAGCATGTTTACCAATGCTGTGGTGCTTTATTTGGACGCTTGCTCCCATTGTTGATATTGCGCTGTAAATGTTCCCGCTGTTGCTAGGCAGTTGTGTTGAGGGACACATGTAACACCTCCCGCCGTAGTATGGACGAAACGTGAATGTCCATACTGATATTGCAGTCGAGATGTTTCTAGGCTTTTTTGACTTTAATGCACTGTGTCGTATACGTATTATTTTATTTCATATTTTAAAAATTCAAAATTTTTTTTTTGCTGCTTATCCTGTACAACATGTATATTTATCATTTAATCATTTTACATATTTAGTTTGGTTAATAATAACATTTAGGGTCCTAATGACTTTATTAATTTCAAAAATTCGGACATGTTATTAACAAACAAAGCATATTAGGTTACATTTCTTTATTTCATTGTGTTTTACTTAAAATTAGATAACAACTAGACAACAAAACCTTAGATAAAGAAGATGAAAAGAAAAGGCTAAGACCAAAGAATCGGATACGTATTATAAGTATATGAACATGGTGAAGAATTCAGATGAAAAAAAAGGAATTTGTTTTTTTTTATATATTCGAAATTATAGTCTCTTACCCTTGACACTCCTGCTTCGTTTTGAGTAATCTCTGCCTGTTAGTTTCCTATCAAATTGTATGTTTGCTATTGGTTTTTGATATTTATACGTTCTTTTTACTATTTGACGCGTTTTATGCCATCCGTGTCTTTAGAATAGGTTTTGCCCTTTTCATTAACGTCTTTTATTATGTACCTAGGTAAATGTTTGATATTATGGAAGCCTAATTTTTTTACAAACTCTCATTCCTTGTATTCAGGTGGGTCTTTTCGTACTTCATTTATTCTATTTATTTGTTTTTCTTTAATTTCTTGAACCCTTCGTCTTAGATTTTGCCATTCAGATTCATTTAAAGTAGAATGGAGAAGATCGTTAGGTCTGTATTTGGTCGTTGAATGAATTGTCTCGTTATAAATTTCTACAGCTTTAAGAGACAGTGTCTTATCATCGGTATCTTTATTTTCTTTATTGAGCTTGAAAAGTCTTATGTGTTCATTTAAAGTTGAATGAAAACGTTCTATTGTGGAATTTCCGGTGTGCACATTTGGAGATATAAAGTGGCAAAGAATGTTTTCTTTGTTTAGAAAACTTTTGATATACGCAGTGTTGAACTCGTTATCAGCTATAATTTTATGTGGCTTACCTAAATTTGCAAATCGATTTTTTAACATTTCAACTATTGTTATTGAATTCCTATGTGTTAGAGGGTGAATAGATACATGCTTAGTAAGACTATCAATGCATGTAAGAAACATATTGCTTTTATTTGAAAACCAAACGTCCATGTGCACTATTTCATTAGGTTTGTTAGGTGTTTCAGAAAGCATTAATTTTGGTTTTATTGGACTTCTGTCGTATTTGCACATATTACAAATTACGCAGTTATTTATGTATTTATTGATCTCAAGTCTAAGATTTGGAAAGTAATACGTGTCTTTTAGTTCTAAAAAGGTTTCCTCTATTCCACTATGATTCTTACTAAGATGAGCTTTTTCGATTAATTCTACAATCTTCTCAAGACAGGTTAAGTCCGTGAAGAACTTTGTACATCGAAGAATTCTCATGTATGGTGAGTTTGAAAAATATCTTACTAAGGTGTTCTGAAATTTTACAAATATGTCGTCATCCTTACAAAATATCCCTACTGTCCCTCTAATAGGTAACAATTCCTTTAAGACTTTTAGAACGTGATCTTCAACATATTCTGGTAGGTAGATAGTAGTTCTTCTTTTCCTCTTACATAAAACTTTATTTGTGTGTGATTTGAAATTGGTTTTTTCTAGTACTAATTGATATTTATATACATTCAATGGCGTTTCTGTAATAAAAATATGATCATTGAGATTTTCGACACCGCTATTTATCGTTGCTAAGTCGGATCTAATGTCTTCATTATCTTCTTCTGAAAAATTGGTCTCTAATCGACTGAGAAAGTTAGCTACATTATTTTCTTTCCCCTTAATATATTCGATGTCGAAATCGAATTCATTAAGTTTTATTTTCCAACGTTGCAACTTCGCGTTTGGTTCTTTAAGCGACTGTAGCCAGAGGTCGGTGATCAGTTTGAACCTTAAACTTACGGCCGCACAAGTATGGTCGAAAGTACTTAGTCGTCCTCACTATGGACATAAGTTCTTTTTCTACAGTGCTGTAGTTTGTCTCGTGACGATTTAAAGTCCGAGATGCAAACGCGATTGGATGGTGATTTTGCGACAGAACTGCCCCTAAAGCTGCATTACTCGCATCAGTTGTTAGGACGAAGCACTTGTTGAAATCTGGATATGCCAAAACTGGACAAGTACATAAAAGTTCTTTGAGGACCCAATGTATTGTCTGTCTTTTACATTGATTCTTGAATTTTTCTTAAGAAATTGGGTCATTGGACGGGCAACTTTAGAGTTGTCCTTTATAAATTTGCGGTAAAAGCCAGTGACTCCCAAAAATGATTTGATTTGTTTAAATGTATGTGGTATTTAAATATTCTTAATAATTTCGATCTTATTAGGATTGGGTTTTATACCATCAGTTGAAATAATGTGTCCAAAATATTCAGTTTCGCGTTTTAAAAAATTACATTTGTTTATCTGTATCTTAAGATTATATTCCAGAAGTCTCTTGAAGATCTTGTTGAGGGAATTAATATGCTCTTGAAGCGATGTGGAAAAAATAAGAATATAGTCTAAATATACGACACAAATTGTATTAATGAAGCCGCGCAGTACTTCATTCATCATTCTTTGGAACGATGCAGGTGCATTTTTCAATCCGAATGGCATTCGAGTAAATTCGTAATGCCCGTTCGCTGTTGAAAAAGCTGTCTTGTTCCCAAATTGGGATTTGGTGGAATGCCTTCGCAAGATCAAGAGTTGTGAAGTTCTGTGCATTGCCTAGTTTTGAATAAATATCCTCAATTAAGGGCATAGGAAATCGTTCATCTGTTGTTACGTCGTTCAATATCATATAATCAATGACAATGCGCCATTTTTGTTCACCAGAGTTATCGATCTTTTTTGGGATAACCCAAATCGGAGCATTGTATGCACTTGTTGAATTGACAATAATACCTGACTGAAGCATTTCAGAGATTTGTTTATCAATTTCATTTTTATGGGCCTCAGGATATCTATAAGCCTTTGTATATATAGGGATATCATTTTTGGTTGGTATTTTGTGGTTGTATTTGAGAACTGAGGATAAATAGTCACCTTCGAGATAAAAAACTTTTTTATATTTGCGGATAGTCTCAGTCAATAATTTTATTTCTTCGTTATTGAGATTGTCTAGTTTAAGCCTACTTGTAATTTCGCTTACATCAGGTTTAATAAAATTTATGTCTATTGCGTCATTTTCTAATGTATGAATGTCTTTCTGAGTTGAGTGGGTTATTGGATTTGAAAAAATTAAGGGTATTTTTGCATCTTTTGTAATTAATTGTGAACTATTGAAATTAATTATAGCTTGCAAAGGTTTTAAAACATTGCATCCAAATATGCCAGCAAAATGACTACTTAATTCCGTTTCAAGCATTTCTATTCTCACAAAAGGTCTATTGAACTCCTTGAAGAGTAGAATCGTTACTTTTGAATTAACGCAAGTGTTTGAACTGATAGACTTAAGTATCAGTGGCTTTTCAAGTTCCGTTTTGAAGGAACTGTGAAATATCCCTTTTTTAATTAACGATTTACTTGATCCAGAATCAATAAGCAATTTGATTGGACTTGATTTCGTTTTTACTATCACGCAGGGTAGAGTTCTGAGGCGGTTAAGGGAACATTTTCAAATTGTGAATCATTGGGATGTTCAGCTTGGATATTTTTACTAGATTCACCTTGAAAGTTTTCTGTTTGTATGTGATCTACCTCCATATCAAAATTTCTTGTTCTGAAAGAGCCTGAATTTCGAGCATTTTGTCGGATTCCTGAGTTATTAGTTCTATGATTTGCAGAACTCCTTGGATTGTAGTTGCTATAACCTGAATAGATTGGATTTGCATTTTGAATGTTCTGTGGCCTATTTTGCCGAAAATATTCTGGATTATAGTTTTGAGAATAGACTGAGCTTCCTGCATAATTTCCTGGATGAAGTTGTCTATTGCTTCTTAAATTTATTTGACTTGCATTATTGTGCATCAGTCTAAAAGTTTTTGGACTGCTATATGTGAAGTTGCTGTTATTAGTAAAATGTTGATGGCTCTGTCCTCTTGTGTATGTATTGTAATTACTACTAAATCGCCGACTAAAGTTATCTGTATCAATGAGAACTGCTTTCGCTTCTGCTAAATTTGGTGGATTCCTAGCATTGAGGATAAGTTTAGGTTCACCAGGTAATTTGCTAATGAATAGCTTTAAGACAATTTCCTCATTCTGATCACTATATGACACTCCTGCTTGGGAGTGTCTGAACATAGAGAAGATTTAATATTCAGCTTTGTCAAAAGATTTAAATGTTTTTTCAAATAATTCCTCAGCTGTATTTTCGAATTTTAAAACTTTTATTTGATTGATGATACTCTCCACACTTTCATTAATACCACAGTTAGATCTTAATACACTTTTTATTATAGGCCATTGTATTGGGTTGTTATTATTAATTAAAACCAAATTAGCTTTGACTTTAACCTTCTGTCTTATTCTTAAATCTAAGAACCCTCTTTAATTTACATCTAGATTTATATATAATCTACTTGTTTAATAAATAAATCTTACTCTTCTGCAAGTCCAGTAAAATCCGATATTTCCTTTATCAGATCAAGTAAATTCAAATTCTCCATACCTTGTTTTTTTTTGTTTCTATCTTCGGGTTGCTTTCTGCTTAGACTGCTAAGTCCAACGATGATTTTATTTTATTTTGCACTCCTTTTGCAAATATGTACATACATATATGTTGATATTGTCTTTTTCTGTTTCACACTTGCCTTTGTTCTAATGATTATTTTTTTTTTAAATTGTCACTAGATTTTGTTTCACTTCACTTTTAGTTAATCCCAACTATATATAACATACAACTTTTTTTGTATTGTTGCTAACTTTCTGTATTTCTTAATTCACTATTCACTAAGCTTTTAGTTCACTTGCTTTCACCGACTGCGCCAGTAATATATACATATAAATTAAACGCAACTATTCTTTAAACGTGTTTTATTTTCGACTGCCAATACCAAAGTAAATGCACCACTTGCTTTTAGCTTGCATCTAACATACGTTGTACAGAAAAATATAGCAGTACACAAACAGAAAGCGAACAGAGAACAAAAGAAGGAAACGATCATGCGACAAGTGCAGCACATCAAGCCAAGCCAACAGGTGGACTAGTGGTTGCATTTTGGGACTGTACCATAACTGGTGAACAAATGCATGCGGCTGATAGCATTCACTCACAGCATTCGTTGGAGTGTGTTCTGTTACCATGCAGTCTCGCGAGGAAGCATGGTGATAGCGGCTCGATTGGTGAAAACAGCATGTTTATCAATGCTGTGGTACTTTATTTGGACGCTTGCTCCCATTGTTGATATTGCCCTGTACATGTTCCCGCTGTTGCTAGGCAGTTGTGTTGAGGGACACATGTAACTCGTGGGGTTCTAACAGCCATCCCGAAGTATTCGATAACCTTAGTGAGCACTGTTAGCACTTCCTTTGTATTGGTCGTTTTTACAGCTTTCAAAATGGTATATTTGGTGAAGTTGTCCACTAGTGTTACCACATATTTAGTTCCCCACGTCCAGTTGTAAACGGCCCAAGATGATCCATATGGACCGTATGGAAAGGTACGGGTACCCTCTCCACACAATGCAGCTCTCCTTCTTTCGTTCCGCCTTTTCTCTTAGCATAGGTGCATTCCACACATCCTTTGACGT
This sequence comes from Eristalis pertinax, assembly GCA_907269125.1. NCBI lineage: Eukaryota > Metazoa > Arthropoda > Insecta > Diptera > Syrphidae > Eristalis > Eristalis pertinax. The sequence goes on along the minus strand of OU026145.1, from coordinate 78,702,756 downwards.
ACCCTTTGACACAACTCCTCATCTTGGGAAACCAATATGTCCTTCTTAGCCTCTCAAGAGTTTTTTCATATCCCATGTGTGCAGCCTCGCCATGACACATTCGTAACACACGCCATTGCACGCCCTTCGGTACCACGCACCTTCTCTGATCGCCGTCACACCTGTACAACCGTTGATCTTCCAGCTTGTATTCCTTATGCAGTTGCCTCTGTTCACCGTCGACAGCTGTTGATTGCAGCTGTTTGATAATATTTCGCAGGAATTTATCGTGCCACTGCATTGTTGCAAGCCAATCATCATCGGTAATGCAGATATTTAAGACGTTGGCGGATGCTTCTTCCATCTCCCGTTCTTCCTCTACTGGCTCTCGACTCATGGCATTCACATACCCCGCTTTCCTCCCTGACTGGTGAATTGTTGTAAACTCAAACTCTTGTAGTTTGACCCACCACCTCGCAACTCTTGGTATCATTCGAGCCTTGTTTTGGGTCGCTACGATGGCTTCACAGCCGGTAATAACTTTGAATGCTTTGCCCAACAAGTATATCCGGAACCTTTCCAAGCTTTCCACCACAACCAAAACCTCTAGCTCGTAGCTGTAGTATTTTGCTTCTACCTCCGTCAGCTTTCTGCTAAAATACGTTACTGGTCTCAGCTTGTTGTCGTCCTTCCCTCGCTGCATCTGTATACCGGCAAGTCCCACGGCTGAGGCATCAGTATGAACCTCGTGATCACACTCCACATCGTAAAGAGCTATAACAGGTAGTTAATTTAGTGCAGATTTAAGTTGTACGCTGGAGCATTCACTAGACCAAACGGCATGCGCACAAAACTCGTACAGACCATTCTCGGCAGCAAACGCGGTGTATTTTCGGCTTTGTTCGGCTATCCGCACTTGATGGTATCCAGATGCAGGGTCCAGTGTTGTGAAATACGTATTTCCAGCTAAAGTTGCTAATATTTCCTCCAGAGTAGGTATCGGAAATTTCTGTTTTGTTGTTGTCTTGTTCAGCCCCCGATAGTCGATGCACATTCTATCGGTCCCATCCTTCTTCTTTGTAAGAACTATCGGTGCACAAAAGTTGGATGTTGATGGTCGAATGACTCCCTGCTGCAACATTTCGCTGATCTTCTCCTCCACTATTTTCCGTTTGGCGAAAAGTAGTCGGTAAGGTTGCACGCTTACTGGCTGTGTTGTAGTTATTTCGATTGTGCACTCACCCCAGTTGTACACTCCAAGTTCATTAGCATCTAGGGCGAAACATTCTCGTTACGCATTCACTAATTCGCAAAGTCGCTCCTTTTCCTCGTCTGTGATGTCTTCCGCATTTATATCGGCAATCTCGATGCTGCTCCGCTGCTTTTGCTCCGTCCCGGCTGTGATAATAAACGATTTGCTTCCATCTCTCGCAGTGCAGTAGCTGATTTTAAGTTCGTGGTATGTCTTCTCAATTTTTACTTGCGGTTGGTCAAGCAAGCGCCGACCAACAATAATTTGGTATGGCTGGCTTTCATCTGGAACAACTAGTACTTCACACCAACTTCGTAAAGCATCAACTTCGATTTCTGCATAGAACTTTCCATCGGTTCGACATCCTCCTCCGCCAAATCCCATCAACCTCCGAGTATCCCCATCATACTGTCCAGATCGATGAAAGCCTCGATTGATACCCCATTGACAGCCAGAATTTTGTGGTATACACTTTTGTCTTCACATACCAACAACTGTCTTGACCTTATAGGTTGCTGATTTCCACCGCCAAGTTGTTCTGCTGCCCTCGTCCTTGCCGTTCAGTGCGTATTGCGGTTGATACCGCATTCAGAGCACCACGACACTCTACGTCGGTAATGCCGCGCACTATGTATTTGACGACTGTTTTCTCTTCTAGTTGCCCCCTAGAAGCAATAGCTTTCATCTCGTACACAAACTCCTCTATATCTTCGTAAGGTCGCTGCCTTTTATTCCGCAAGAGTTCGTGCAAATCAGCGACATCACCTTCTGCTGGGAAATTGTTTACTAAATCGCGGAGAAATTCTTCCAGTGAAGAATGAAGAACCCCATTACTTCATAGCTTAGCTGCCCCAGCTAGCTTACCGATTGCCGCCATCATGACTAACCTTCCATCCAACTGGTATACGTCTCTGATTTCCCGAACTCGTCGGACGAATGCATTTGAAGAAAGCCCAGTTGGATTCCTTGGAATAAATTCGGATAGCATTTCGGTCACATCCTTCACTGTGTTCCGCTTCTGGAATCGACTTTCTCCTCTACACACCTCGCTGCTCTTGGCCTAGGCGCTGGAGCCCTCTCCTTCTTTCCACCTTCATTCTGTGACGTAATTCTTTCCAGTGCTGCCTTCATGGACTGGATCTCCTGCTTCAGTTTCACCATTTCACTTTGCTCATCTTCGCCCGATTCCGTATCCCCCTCAGCTTCGCCCGCTCCGGTCCTATTTGGTTGATCGTCTTCAATTAATTTTTCATACACCAATAGTCTGTGTAGCAGTTGGGACTTTTCCTTCGCCCCTTTCAAGCCACGTTTCTTCAGCTCTTCCCGGAGTTCATCTCTAGTATATGCACTGAACTTATCGATTTCCCGTTCGGCTTCACTCATTCTTGCCTTCTTCAGACAACTACTGATTTCAATCAGAATAACACACTAACTCGTTGATTTCTCATTAATTTTTTTTTTCCAACTCAACACTGCGCCGGTGCTTAACCCCACATCTGATGTTGTAGAGCAAAAAAATATGAAAAACCGCAAGCCACTTCAGTAATCTCTTCTTTCTTTCACAATCTTCCTAAATAAATCCATCCCTCGGTCTTCACCAGCTGCTCCCTCCTCGTTCGCCTCCTGTTCGACCACTCCCGTTCAAACGGTCACCCACAACTTCGAGTGTGCGAGTTTCAAGGGCACCGGCATGAGCGGTCTATGACACACAAAGTGCCGAGGCGCTTTCGAAAGGGCGTTACACAATCATTTTTTATTCCTATATCTGTAAAAAAAAACTAAAATGAGCAAAGAAGCCATTTATTTTAAATAAATGAAGCAAATGTTTCAATAATATTGTTAATTTTAGATACCGGTACACACGCTTCGCGTGAATGCATGTTTTCGGTACTATGCATATGCAATTCATTAATAATTATTTGTGTATTCGATAATAATGAATGCATAAATAATTAATGTAAATAATGAAAAAAGTGTTCCCAGTACCTCAGACTGTAACTCGCTGAACATTCGCTTTGTTCGTTTGTTTACTTCTCCTTACTGCGTTGAACATTTTTCACCGAAATTTGGAAAAAGTTCAAGTAACGAGCGAATTTTCAAATAAGAACCCTAATTCACCCCACGACTACGGCTGGGAAAGCGTACGAGCTGGTGGCCAGCTGTTCGCCAGAGCTCAGACGTATTCATATACAGGGGACGAAAAACTTAACTTAATGGGAAAATATCAGCAAGAAATTTAGATTCTAAGTAGAATAATCATTCAGCGTCCTTTGCAAGAAGGCGAGTGACAAAATTACACACATTCTAGCTCACTTTTTCATAAAATGTGACTAAGGGAATACACAAGACCATCGGGTGGGTAAGAAAGGTCACATAATGTGCCTAAGAGAATACAAACTTGTCACAGTGACATTTATTTTTGGGTGACACAACTAAGAGACTAGCGGTGTCTATCTTTATAAGTCGGTCCAACTGTTGGATTCCCAACGTGTCGTAGTGGAGGCTACCAAAAAAAACGTTCCATCGCACATCACCTTGGATCAACGGGAGCTCCACGAACGGCATCACAGTGGAGATCGGACGTAGAATCGCCCTTGGCAACCGGTGCTACCTCGGTTTGTCGATTGAGGAGAGGGTGAAACGAACTGGTCTTTTTTTTATAATTTGCGCGCGCTCAATGGTTGCTAATACCCTTAAGTGTCGGGCGTCAATACACAGCACGGGCCGATGGTATAGAGGGAGAAAGGGAGAGGGTCTGTGCACATTGGTCTTAAATATCTGCTGGTATGTGGGAAATATGGGGCTGTGAAGAGCATTCCAAATTCGCGTAGTACGGCTGAAGAACGAGTCTCTAAATTTAACTGTGCGTCCGAAAGTAGGCTTAAGGGTAAAATTATGAGCATTCCTGGAGAGACGAGTATTGCAGATAAATTCATGGAGAGGAGGAATGCAGTTGGCTAGCTCACTTGACAAAGAAGAAACGGTAGGTTCTAATGACTTTGCGACATTGTTGTCTCCTAAAAGTTTTATCGTTCGCTTTTGGATTCTATCTAGTAGGTGCAGGGTGGCCTTTGGAGCACATATGAGCGTTGAACTCAAGCTTGGGGCAAATATACGCCTTATAAATGTTGGCCCAATCAGAGGGGGTGAAATATTTCTTGCATCGATTAAGGAAACCTAAACATATCGCAGCATTTTTAGAGATCTCAAATATGTGATCGTTCCAACTAAGTGTTGTGTTGATACACATACCAAGGATGGAAAGCTTTCCGGTTTCATCGACACAAGCGCCATGCATGGATAATGGCTGATTAACGAGGGTTCGCTTGAGTGACAGCAGACAGCATTGAGTTTTTAAAGCATTGAATTCCACTCTGTTGTTGTTTCCCCAGCTAATTATGCTGTCAAGATCGGAATTCAATGTGCTTAACATACGCTGCCATTCCAATTCTACGGCCGAAGGGCAGGGTCGTGAGTCTCGGAACGAATATGAAAAGCTGAGGGTGCTGTCATCAGCGAAGGAATGGATTGGATTAGAAGTAGCAGACAAGAGATAATTAATAAAAATGAGAAATAGTGTCGGAGACAGAACAGAGCCTTGGGGTCCACCAGCATTTATTTTGTGGATATCAGATTTCAAGATATTGCATAAGCTGACGATTTATCAGCGTTTCCATGACTTTAGAAAGAAGAGAAGTAAGTGCTATGGGTCGGTACGAGGTGGGTGACGAAGATTCGCCCCTTTTAGGGACGGGCTGGACAAATGCTCTTTTCCTGCTCGAAAAGAGACCTAAAGAGTAGGATAGATGAAAAAGCTTACGCAATGGTTTTGCCAACGCATAAGAACAAATCTTCAGAAGCATAGGGGGGATACCATCCGGGCCAGCGGATTTGTGCAGGTCGAGATCTTTAAGTACTCTTGCAACAGTACGAGTGCGGAAGTGGATTTGACCCATAGTGAAATCAACGCTCTCAAGTACAGGTGGAGACATATTGGAATCTGGCAGTGTTGAGCTGGCTGCAAGATGCGCCGCAAGCAGATTGGCTTTGTCTAAAGAGCTGACGGCTGGCATGTCATTTTAAATGAGCGTGGGAATTGAAGACGAGGCGGAATTCCATATGTTTTTTACAAATGACCAAATGTTTTTGCTACCTTTGGGACATTGTAGCACTTTTTGCCTCAACTTTTGATCATAAGAGAATTTCACACGTCTGATAGTTGCATTGCAGTCATTTCTGGCCCGTTTAAACTTATTCCGGTTTTCTTCAGTAGGGTTGGCTTTGTATGCCCGGAAATTCAACTCTCTCATCCTGATAGCCTCTTTACAGCTCGAGTCATACCATGCATTTTCTTTGGGCTTGATACTCTTCACTCCAAGCGGAATGAAGGATCTCATGCCCAGCAGAAGAATGTTTGTAATCATACCAGCAGCGGCATCCACTTCACTATCGAGGAAGCATAGTGACCAGTTAAAGTTCCTAAAGAAATTGTTGAGTCCGCTCCAATCGGCTTTTTAGTACAGCCATACCGTTCTTTTAGGAATTTGTTCTCTAACTATATGTGGTGATAACGAGAAATAAGCTGATATGACACAATGGTCAGACGAGCCTAGATGCGACAGTATGTCAACAGAAAATTCAGGGTGAGAGGTGAGAAACAGTCCAGGGTGTTGGCGGAATGATCTGCGATGTCAGGTATTCGTGTGGGCTCATTTACTAGCTGAGTCAGATTGTTTAGCTCAGCAAAGATTTCGACATACCTTCCTTCGGGTGTTGTCTGGCCTGAATGTCGAAGCCAATTAGAATTGTGTACATTGAAATCACCCGCAATGGCAATTTCAGTGCGAGGATACAGGGATACAATTCTTGAGATGGGTTCGGATAGCGCATCAAATTCGTTAAAAGTTGAATTGATGACACCAAGCTCGGCGCTGCAACATCCAGTCCATATATACAATGAAAAGGAGAGGTGACAAGACACACCCTTGGCGAAGTCCAACCCCCACGGTGAAAGGTGTTGATTTAGCACCGTTTACCCGAACACAGCTGCAACAGATTGTGTATAGAGACTGAATGGCCCTCAGAAGAGGACCATCAATCCCATACTTCTGCAGGACACGGTTTGGCATACTCCCAAGCCTTCTTAAATACCTTTCTAAGAGTGAAAAGCTTGTCGATTGTACTTCTGCCGGGATGAAAGCCGCACTGTTCATTCCCCATCCTGGGCTCGACCATAGCTCTAGAACGGGTTTCCAATACCTTAGCATTGACTTTCCCGGGGATACTTAAAAGAGATATGCCCTGTAGCTGGAATAATCTCTTTTGTCGCCCTTCTTAAAAAGTGGGACAATCACCCCAGTTTGCCAATCGCCAGGTGTCTCACCGCGTGCCCAGGCCACTTTAATGACACGAGAGAGCCATAAAACTCCCTCTTTACCCATTGCCTTAAGCATTTCTGGCCGGATTTCATCCACACCGGCGGATTTGCCAATTTTTAGCGATTTTTAGCGAAATGTCTTCCCCCACTGTTGGACTATTCTCCGTGCCACTCAAGACTACGGGTCTGTCATCCTCAGTGCCCTGTTCGGGATTGAGCAGCTCCGAAAAGTGCTCACTCCATCTGCCCAAGATGTCCGCCTCATTGGAAAGCAACACCCCATCTTTGGATTTTACTATTTCGATGATGTTGAATTTCCTTCCTCTGAGTCGGCGAATGGTTTGCCAGAACACCTTTTTTGCAGATCTATCGTCGGTTTCCAGCTTCTCGCCGAACTCCTTCCAAGACTGCTCTTTAGCTGCTCGCACAGCTAATTTGCAAGTTCTTCGCGCCTCAGTGTACCGGTCACGAGAAGCAGAGTCCCCCAAGAGAATCCAGTCTCTGTAGGTCTTCTTCTTCTCTCTGATGGCTTCTTGAACTCCGGGTGCTTTAAACCACGCAGTTCTTTTCTCACCATCAGCCGCTTCACTCCACAAACATCCCGTGCAGAAGCAATGAATGCTGTTGAAAACAGTCGCCATTCTTCCTCTACATGCGATGGAACAGTTACATAACAGTTGTGTTTCAGATATGTGAAGTGCAAAATTTAGCTGCAACTCACTGTTCTGTAGTTTCTCCCACCGTATGAGTGTAACCACTCTTGGTTTCCGCCTTGGCAAAAAAGGTACTTTATCTCCTCTCATCAACGTCCAAACAACAGCAAACGCACACCACCTATATTGCTCCACAAAAACCTTGCGATTCACACTCCCTTTCACATTTCCCTCCTCTTCCCACACGTGCAACCGCTGTACAACAGCTCAACCAACAAACAAAATTCGACCAGCTGATCGCTCTCTACCATCAACTGCCACGCAGGTCCATGGCGGAAAAACCTCTCATCAGAATACATCAAATACATCTGTAAACAATGAGAGCAATAAATTATTCTCTTTCGAAAAAATAAATTCTCTTTTAAATGAAGTATTAGCTAAGTTTCGAACCTGTATAACAAAAAGTAATTCAATGGCCCTTAGTAATAGAAAATCATAAAGTCGCTTCTAAAGTAGAATTTTGATAGGTGTAGCTAAGGTACTTTTAAGTTTCCGTAGTAATAAATCAGTTTTAACAAAACTCGAATTTAACGTAATCATTGTGAATAAACCTCTCATATTCGCTATTGTGAGCTAGCACAACCTGTCATATTCGCTATTGTGAGCTAGCACAGCTGATTTTGACACTCATTTTAAAACATTAAACTATCATTTTTAAATTCGACATAGATACGACTCGGCCACATCTAAATATTTGTCGATTTTAGAAGTGGGTTGCTCGTTTATTACTACGGATTTCGTTTTAAACTCGAGCTTACGTAAAACTCGAGTTTAAATTCCTTTATTACTAAGGGCCAATATCTTTTCTGCTTATTTCCCGGGTGGAAATAGAAAAATTGATAAGATGTCTCACTTTAAGAACGACTTGCAAAACATATTTAGATATCGAGGTAAAGTTATCTTTGGCGGAAATTTAAATTGTCGCCATCAATTGTGGAATTGTCTCCGGGCTGATTGCTGGGGTAACGACTGTATAATATTAACGAAATACACCCAAACTTTTCATAACCATACCCTCCTGAACTTACTTACGTCCCAACATCTGAATCTAAAAGTTTTTCCACTCTATACTTCTTTATGGCTATTATTTCAACGTACTGCTCCATGCCGTTCACCTATGACAATTTGGGGTCAGATCATCTTCCTGTCAGTATCAATTTGAATCTCTTAGTTGAAGTCAATCGACCTACGTTATATTATAAGTATTCCGCAGCCAATTGGAACCATTTTGCTTCATATATCAATACCAACTGCAATCAGAACAATGTTATTTCTTCGCCTGTAACTACGACTACCCAAATTGATTCAATGTGTATGCATTTTACTTCGTTATTAAACAAAATTACACACATTCCAGCTCACTTTTTCATAAAATGTGACTATGGGTGAGAAACGTCACATAATGTGCCAAAGAGAATACAAACTTGTCACAGTGACATTTATTTTTGGGTGACATGACTAAGATAATAGCGGTGACTATCTTTATAAGTCGGTTCAACTGTTGGGTTCCCAACGTGCCGTAGTAAAGGCTCCTGTGGTGATTGAAGAACTGGTGAAACGAACTGGTCTCAAGGTCTATGATAACAAAACGAAATATATGCTGTCGACCAAAAAACCTTCCATGGCACATCACCTTGGATCGACAGCTACAATTTCAAGGTAGTAAAGTAGTTTGTCTACCTCGGGACAAACGCGAACTTCACGAACGGCATCACAGTGGAGATCGGACGTAGAATCGCCCTTGGCAACCGATGCTACTTCGGTTTGTCGATTGAAGAACGGGTGAAACGAACTGGTATTTTTTTTATAATTGGCGCGCGTTCAAATGTTTGCTAATACCCTTAAGTGTCCGGGGTCAAGACAGAGCACGGTCCGAAGGTATAGAGGCAGAAAGGGAGAGGAGTACCTGTGCACATTGGTCTTAAATATCTGCGGGTTGTAGTCTGTGGGAAATATAGGGCTGGGAAGAGCATGCCAAATTCGCGTAGTACGGCTGAAGAACGAGTCTCTTAATTTAACTGTGCGTCCGCAAGTAGGCTTAAGGGTAAAATAATGAGCATTCCTGGCGAGACGAGTATTGCGGGTGAATTCATGGATTACAGGATGTCAATCCAAATCTGAATGCTAGGGTCCCAACATATGATGTGTCTGTTTTTAATACTTGTATAACGTATTGCTCAGCAATTTGAATAGCCCGCGATGTAAAGACATACCCCTGGCAAAACTATGCTTCCATCCGAGAAGTAATTATTCAATATGGTGAAAATACTATGTTACGACCAGAAATCATGTACACCGAGATAGTCGTCTTTCCAGTGTAAAACCCCTTGCCCATCGCGTTTCACCCGAATTTTGCTCTAAACGCACGCATACTACTTTATTTTCACGCATACTTCTTAAGGCTTTAGAGCAGCCTGCAGTTGCTCTCTGATCAATCGTATTCACAAACACTGTCTGTGAACATTTTATAAAAAACGCTGTCAGATGAAATCAAGGGGCAAGAGAGGTAGAAGTTGACTATCTCTTTAATACTTCATCTCTGGTTACGACGTTTGGTTGTGTGAAATTGAAACGGTATTAATCGAGTATTTCTGTGATGTTGTATAGAAGATATGTTATTTATCATATCATCTGAAATATTAAGTGATTGCAAAGGTGCAACAAGACATGAAAAATTATTGGTAAGTATTTTTTGGGAAATATATAATTGAGTTGAATTTTGTTGATTTAACAGTCGGGAATCTAGTAATTCGATTGCTGTGCAATTCCCATATACGTCAACAACAGTCCATAACAATCCATGTATATCAATGCCTGCCAGTATAATTCCCTTTTCTTCCAGAAATCAACTAATAGAGATATCCAACTTCCTCTAGCCCCGGAATTTGTTTGACAGGTTGTTGTATTTGTACCATCTGTGTATACGTGAGAGGCGTTTCGAACAGCTGAAAGTATTCCCCTTCGAAATAATGAGGTGAACTAGAGCTTTTTTTTTAAAAAGCGCTCGTTATTTGAGCGTTATTTCAAATCCATATGTTTCACCCCAAAAAGGAAGAGGAGCTTAAAACACAGATCGTGTTCAGAAGGTACATTCATATACCTGGAAGTATATTGGAAGGGGCTGATCATTGACACGTTACATTTGAATTCAAATATTTTGCCTTTGAAATATTAGAAAATAGGTAAAGCAAAAGGGTTGTAATATGATTTTGTGGTTGAATTCAATTTGTAAATATTCATTCACAATTCATAATAATGCAATGATGATGAAATAGAAATTCTGCAAATTCACACATGTATGTATGTATGTCATAATTTAAGTACATAAATTTACAGATAACAACTTAATTCATTGAATTAGTTCGTCACTTTAACATTGTATATCTATCGATTACAAACACTTCATTTTTCTAATTAATTCGATTTAATGGTGTTGCAGCAGAAGTCATTACTTGAAGCATTTTAGTTTTGGACTCATATCACATATAAACTGTGTAGCAAAATTTGAAAATTTGTCCTACATATCCATTATACGCAGTTCGTAAAGATTTGCTTTAATTTTAAAATGCAACTTGTGATAGAAACTTCTTTTTCGCATGTTATAATACTATTTACCAAATAAAGAAGTATGCAGTCGTTCACAGTTCTCCGGTGTGTATAGACGTGTTGCGGCTTTAGCGAAAAAGTGAGAAAAAAAATATAAATCCTAAAGTGTGCAAAGTATCACCAAGAAGCTATAAGAACCAGTAGCCTGGAGGTTGTGTAATCGGCCGTGGACTCGCTGTGCCCGGTTCGAATCCTGAGGGAAACACACGAAACTTTTTTTTTTCTCCATCCGTAAGGTTTATAGACACAAAGTGTTAGTGAGAGAAATCGACGAGATGGAGGAAATTGAGGGGTCCGCGCTCTCAGAAGCGGACGAAAACGTTGAACCGGTGGCTAGAACATCAGGCCACCAACCAACACAGACTGAGACGCGGCAGAAGAGACGGAGGAGGCTACAACAACAGGCAACTGTAGTAAAACGCCGCTCCACTGTAGCCTCAGGCGATGCTACAGCTGTAGCAGCAGCAGCAACAACAACAAGCAGAAAATCAGCAGAAACTGCAGCGGCTTGCGAAACGCAACTGCAACAACTACACGCAATAAAAAAGCGTGGAAAAGCCCTTGTTGATGTCGAGTACGAGTCTGCGGAGGGCGAGGGGAGATTCTCCTACGGCGGTAGTGAGAATCCCTTCATAGCTTTAACGTCATCCGATTCGGATGACGAAGAAGAAAATGAAAGGGAAGAGCTAACGAAGAGCCAGAGGGAAAGGGATGAGCTTGACGCTCACATAAAAGCCCTTCAAAATAAACTGATGGCTAGGAAAGCGGCTAAAGAAGCTGCACAACAGCAGCAGCAGCAACAAATGCAGCATAACAAGCTGCAACAACAGCAGCAACAACAACAGCAGCAACAACAACAGCAGCAACAACAACAGCAGCAACAACAACAGCAGCAACAACAACAGCAGCAACAACAAAAGCAGCAACAACAAAACCAGCAACAGCAGCAGCAGCAACAAGAACGCTTCCAACAGCTGCCAAAGGGGCAACGTTCCACACCTGCCACGCGACAGCAACAACAACCAAGGAAGCAGAAGCAGCAGCAACAACAACAACAACAACATCCTCAGAAGCAGACGCAGCAGCAACCAGCAGCCAAGAAGGAGAGATGCCCACCCATCAACGTCTTCGGACTGGAGACGAAGGAGGTGGACAAATTATGTAAGTTGGCCACAAAAAATTCATTTTACTTAAAGTATAAAGGGCCCTTAAGGCTTTCGGTCCACTGCTCCGCAGTGGAAGATTACCACGTCATAAAAGAAAAGCTAGCGGCGGCGGGGGCCGAGTTTTTCTCGTATACCCCAAAAGGGGAAAAAGTACAGACAATGCTCCTCAAGAATGTGGATCCCGCTACTGATCCCGAGGATATCCTCGCTATGCTGCGCAAGGCGCAGAGCGACGATGTCACGTTCGTTGGGGTTAAGCCCTTCATCACTGCGGTAACGAGAAGGGAGAACAGGAAACTTCCGTTCTTCCTTGTTCAGGTCACCCCAGACAGTAGAATAGAAAGCCTAAAGCGAATGACTCGTTTAGGCTTCAGTTCTGTTAGTTGGGAAACATTAGACGAAGACGAAGCACATACTCCAATGTGCTCGCTGTCAGAGGTTTGGGCATGCCGCGGCGAACTGCAACATGGAGTCTCGCTGCGTCAAATGCGCAGAAACCCACAATCCAGGGGAATGCCGTTTAGGGAAGGAAAAAGTCGAGGACAGAGCTATGCTCACATGCGTACTCTGTAAGACCAATGGGCACCCTGCTAATTATCGGGGATGTTATAAAGTCCAGAAGATTAGAAAGAGTATAGAGGCAAAGAAACAACTCAAAATGGTAGAAGCGAGGCCAGTGCCTCGTGTTCCAGCTACCACTGTTACGCCGGCCGTCTCATACGCCCAAATGGCATCAGGAAGGCGACCGGTACAACAGACAGTGCCGAAGGTGACCCCGGTCCCAGTGGCCAAGCAACCTGAGGCGAATCTGGATATGATGGCGATTCTGCTCTCTATCCAGGGGCAGATCGCTCAGCTCGAGAAACAGTTCCAAGAGCAAGCAGCGCGAGTAGAATTAATCTACTCGACGGTGTTTGCCGTGCCAAACGCATCATCGGTCTAATGGCTGCGCACGCAGCTAGTAACCTTAAGATCCTAGCAGTGAATGTGAATTCGCTGATTAGGACAGAACGCAAAATAACGCTCGGCAACCTTATGCAAACTCACAATCCAGACGTGCTGATGGCCAGCGAAACAAAGCTGAACCAGACGTGCACACTCTGGTACAAGAATTACCACGTAGTTCGAAGAGACCGGCCCCAATCCTTGCGAGGGGGCGGGGTCGCTCTCTTAATCAAAAAAGGCCTTTGTCATAAGTTCATGTATAGCAGTGAAGAACGAAGATTTCAAGTGCTAGAAACGTGTATTGCACGCATTCCTCTCCAGGGTGGAAAGCGGTTATATGTGATCGCGATCTACGCAGCTGACAATCCTGCACTCAATCGCAACTTTATTTCAGAACTCGATACTCTTTTCACTAGCCTTCGACTGAGCTCGGAGGAAAACTATTATATAATTGCTGGGGATTTGAACTCCAAACATAGAGAATGGGGCAATAGAGTGCACAACGACAGGGGGACCCCACTGTATAACTGGTTGGCAGAGCACAATATTGAGTTCAAGCTAGATTTGCTTGCAACTGATAGGCCATCGTACCCCAGATCCGGGTCCTATCTGGATCTGTTGCTGATCGACAGACGACTGACGATACTAGACGTGGAGAGACGCACGCGGAACTGTTTAACTGCGGTTGAGTACGAGAGTGATCACTGCGGACTCTTCGCGGCTATTCAGCTCCCGAACGAGGTGGAAGAACTGGAGGAGTATGTCCAGAGGAATCCTTATAATTACAATAAGACCCGCTGGCCTCGCTTCTCCAGGACGTTATCCACAGAACTACGTTCGAGTGGGATCAATCCTCCGTCAAACAGAAACCTAACGAACGAAGAGGTTGACAGGTACCTCATACAAATGGACGACGTAATTAAATGTACCATGGACAAGACTATTCCGAAGGTAGTACAAATCGATGACAGCGATGTTTATCGAAATGCTACCATCGATGCACTTCACGTGCACAAAAGTAGGCTGCTGTCAAGACTCAAACTCTTGCACAGGCGGTTTACAGATCCACAAAACGCGGAAGTCAGGCAATTGAAGTCGGAGATCAAGAACCTCCAACAGTTAATACGTATGAACTATAGCTTGGCTATAAGCTTGCACTGGGGCAATAAAATCCGGGCTGTACGATCTAACAACCCGGGTATGTTCCCACAAGTAAATAAAATATTTCGGAGGAAAGATCAAAACGACATTCAGGCCGTTAGACTTCCTAGAACGACAGTTAACCAACAATTACTGACTTCAGTTGGCATCGATCCAGATGGGGCAGTACTAGACAACGACTTCTTCGTGGTTGAAGATCCCCAGGAGAAGGTGAAAGCAATTGGTGCTGTGTTTCAGCGAGTGTATACGGTCAACGAGGTTCGTAGGCCGAATCACGACCTGGAGGATAGAGCCTCGCTAAACCACTTCGAACTCCGAAACGAGATAAGTCAATGGCGATCTGAGAATCCTGGTTTTACCAGGTTCAGTGACGATAACATGGCAAATAATGCCGTTGCCAATGATGGAAATCACATCTTGATTTCTCAAGAAGATCTTCAGGGTATCTTTAACTCACTGAAGAAGAAAAAGTCGGTGGGAATCGATGGTATACCAAATATTGTGCTTCGCTATCTTCCCCCCGAAGCCGTGCAGATTTACACAACACTGTTCAATAATGCGCTGAGTAATGCTTATTACCCGGCACACTGGAAAACAGCTGTGGTGCAACCAATCCCTAAACGGGATAAAGACAAATCTATCCCGACAAATCTTCGGTCGATCAGTCTTCTTCCTTGCATAAGCAAGGTTTTTGAAAAGATAGTCATTCGAGTTCTGAAACAATGGGTTGAGGAAAATAAAATCATACCGGACAACCAGTTCGGATTCAGGGCGGGGCATGAAACCATACATGCCGCGTCCAAACTGGTATCCGACATTCAGTGGAACAAAGACAAAAAGCAATGCACGGGTGCCTGTCTGATTGACTTGGAGAAAGCGTTCGACACCGTTTGGTTAGAGGGTCTCTTCCTCAAGCTGGTCAGGCTCGGCATAAGCAAATCATTGCTATACATGATCTATGATATGATAATAGGTAGAAAGTTCGTCGTGAAAAGTGGCGACGTAACTTCTACCACGGTCTTTGACATCAAAAATGGTCTTCAACAGGGAGCGGTTGGTTCGCCGATATTGTTCTCAATATTCACTGCAGATCTTATAGGTTCCATGCCGCACTTAATTGCGTACGCCGACGATCTAGTAGCGTACAGATCAGGTCCGAAGGTCGAAGTAATAAGTAACTTGCTGCAACTTGACTTCGAACAAATTCAGCGATTTTGCGACGACTGGAAGTTAATTATCAACTTCCTGAAGTGCGAAACTATCCTTTTCAGGACCCCGCTGTACATGGCAGCATGGGATACGCGCACAAACTGGCGTAAGTTCGGCATAGTTGACCCGCAGGGACGGCCGTTAGATGTGAAAAGTGTAGTAAGGTATCTCGGCATTTGGTTGGACCAATATCTGTATTTTGACAAACATATAGATATTGCTCTGGCGAAAGCTAAAAAGGCCTTTGCTGTGGCAAGGGGGTTGTTTTACAGCAGCCAACTTGACACCAGAGTAAAGGTAATCTGCTACATGGCCCTCATCCGGCCAGTAATGGCCTACGGTTGTCCACTGTGGTTCAATGTGAGTTCTTCCCAGATGGAAAAGATGAGGTTGTTCGAGAGACAGTGTCTTCGCACTTGTCTCAGGTTGTATCGTACACCCGAGTCTGAGTACAAGAAGTTCTATCCTAACGAGGTCCTGTACAACGAGGCAAACTTGAACAGGATAGATAATTTTATTATTAAGCTGATCAGAAGGCATATTGCACGAGCTATGACTTCTTCCAACAGTCTGATCTTTGGGGCTTACTACCCCAATGTTATGTACCATGAGAGGGTGCGCCTCACCGGCTTTATTCCTCCTGAAGCGTTCCTCTACCTCGACACAATTGGCCTAATACAGGATTCACAAGGATGTCCTGTCATCTTCCACGTTGTACGCCGAACAGTGGACAGGCGACTCCAATACGAACGGGATGTCGCTCGCAGTCACGAGGATCTCCTCCGGTTCAGCAGAGCGATCTCCGCTCGAGACAGGAGAGAGTCTGCCAAAGAACGGCAATTTTACTGGTGGTTACACCAAAACCAGTCTCTGCCGCCGCTGGCTTTTCAAGATGATGACGCGATGGTTGACCATGGTGGCCAACTTACATAGATTATAGGGTAGTATTTAAAAAAAAAAAAAAAAAAAAAAAAAAAAAAAAAAAAATAAGCAAAAAAAAAAAAAGGTGCACTACGGCGTATAAATTATATATGTTCGGCATATACATAACATATACGCCCTAGTGCACGTGTCCGTAAAGTTACAGACATAGTTAAGATAGTTTTTTAAGTTTTAAGGTTAGGTTAATCTAGTTTAAGGTAGGTTAAAATAGACAAACTAAGCCAAGTTTTTTACCAGTTTTCTTGGCTTAACAAAAAACAAAAACAGACTTCATAACTGAAAAAAAAAAAAACATAGACTAAGCCGAAAGGCATGCTTAAATTAGAAGATCAGAATAGCTTAGAGTACCCGTATAGGGTCAGTAGGTTAGATGTAAGTACAATTGTTAAGATAGTTAAGCTAGTTTTAAGCATTTTTGTCTAGCACGTAAGTAAATGAATTAAAAATAAAACAAAAATCAAGGAAAAAAAAAAAAAAATAAAGAAGTATGCGTGTTTTGCGGTAGGTCATGATATTTTTGGCTGGAAAGTTGAATATCTCTATTAGTTGATTTCTGTTTTCTTCTCCATTACTGCCATATATAACACCGCCCCGTGAGTTAACGTAACAATAGAACATTATATAATTCACAATACTGTTCGTGCAAAGCTTTAGCCCAAAAACCTAGTCGGTTCGTTAAATCAGGACAAGCATATCATTGTTAGTAAATCCAAAATAAATCCCACCGTTCCAGTTATTAGAGATTTCTGAGAATCGCAAATAAATTCGTTCATTAATACGAACAGGTCTAGAGCTAAACGTAAGTGCTCAACAGAAACTTTCAAAAGGTCTAGCTAAACTACCATCCCGAGACAGCCTTATATTATCACCGTGGACATTGTGAAACTCCAACGGAGGCAAATTGTGTTGACAGGAGCCAGGATCGCGTCGAATTAAAAGGTTGACTCTCCGGTTTATATTTTAAAAAAACTTTATTAAAATCATTACCGTCGTTGATGACCGCCAAACTAAGAGTGAACATGGTAGTGTATCTCATCGATACTCAAAGTCACATTCGATATGACGATAAAATGCTTATCGTGCAAATTTGCATCCGATAGATGTTTATGTCTGTCGGGAATGAAAAGTAATTTGATATTACTGTTAAAATTGTCTCTCAAGCTTATGGCTTGGTTTGATGACTAATACATGAAATGAGGATGTTAACTCCCCTCTTACTTCTGTAGTGATCGTCCCGATCGCTCATGAATCTTAATAGTGGTTTCTTGTAAGCATTTTTTCATCATCTCGAAAGCCTTCTCATTTTTACATTGCTTATTTAACTTATAAATTTTTAATAGTTTCAGTACTATAATAATGCTTATGATTAATGGAATGATTATTGTAATATCCCATAACATTGGGTGTTCTTTAATATCTTTAATATAAGGCTTAACAAGATCTATATTTGTGAACTTTAATTTTTCGTTATTTGATTCTAAATATTTTATGATATTAATTTCTAGTGGTACATTTTGTTTGATTTGTTTTACAATTTTTGATCTTTTATTTTCATATTGTTTGAAATTTATAGTTACACTGTTTCTCCACTTACAAGAATTATGGCATCTTTAGTTGTTTCATTATTAACTCTACAATATATATTAGTTTTTAATGTTATCGTTATGTATAATCCTGTTTTTGGTATCAATTATAACTCTTCCCTTATCTTCTTTCACAATTTTTTCCTTATACAAGGGTTTCACTTTTTCCTGTCTACGTTTTGATTTCTCATGAACTTTTTGTCCTGGTTTAAATTTCTTCTGTCCTATTTGTATTGAAATATGAAAGAGTCTTGTCTTGTCTATCTTTTAATACATCGGTCAAGGAAATATATTTTTCAAAATTATGAAAAACATCTATTGGTTGTAGGTTTGTCACTGTGTGAATTGATTCATTATATTTCTTTACTACGAATGGCATTATTTCTTTGGTTTCTGCTTGCATTTCTGATTTTGTAATGCGTATGAGTTCTGTAATTGTACTATGAACTCTTTCTATCATTCCATTCGTTTTGCTATGGTTTGGAGTGTAATGGAGTACAAAATGTTTTTTCATTATCTGTCACCAATACTTCGACTTTGGTGGTATAATTTCGATCTGCTTAATCTTTGCATCAATTTTACTTTCAATATGTCTTACTATAAGAAATTTTGAAAACGAGTCTATCATAGTTAAGAATTGATCGTTATCTACATAATACGAGTAAATGTCAGCGTGTATTCGATCCCCCCTTTCTCCGGAATTGTTTGAAATTTGTTTAAAATTTTCCCTAGAATCACGGTGTGCTCTATCGTGTTCTTGTTTTATAATTGAAATTTGGGTATCTTTATCTGTGATGTCTTCTACTAAATTGGTAATGTAAGTAAATTGTGTTGTTGGGTATTCATGTAATAATTTGTCTTTTATTTTAAACAATAATTCTTCCGTTGAATGTATTGCATTAAGGCCATTCTTAATTACTTCTTTTAATTTATTAAAAATACCGTCATCTTTATAAATAACAGTAGGTCGCCAGTATCCTGTATGCATTTGTTTACTCACTATATTATTTTGAATTCCTACCTGAACTATCAATTGATTTTTAAATCTGTTAACGTTTCCACCTAGTCTTTTAATTTGTTCGACTGGACTACTCTGACCACAATGTACTGTTGCTTGATCCGAATTCATCATATTTAATTATTGTCTACTAAGAGTGTCTGCGACTACGTTTCCTTTTCCAGGTTTATAAGTTATTACGGGAGCGTATTCCTCTATGAATGCCTTCCATCTCTTCATTTTTGCATTTGGGTTCTTATCCGATATCGCAAATGTCAAAGGTTGGTGGTCCGTATATATGCGGATGCCACTTGTTCCATAAAGATAGTTTCTCAAATTTTTAGACTCCAGACAATAGCTAACAACTCTTTCTCATTTGTTTCATAGTTCTCTTCAGTTTTACTCAACGTTCTACTTATGAATGTTATTGTTTTATTATTTTGACTTAATACTGCACCTATGGCTGAGTTACTTGCGTCAGTTGTTAATTCAAACCCTTCTTCAAAATTTGGTTGTGTAGTATCATGTAAACGTACAAAAATATCGTAGTAGATCGTCAAAATCCTGATCGTAGTGTACGCGAAACTTTGGTTGCAAGTGTGCAAAATGACATGTACGCCGATATGGCGGGAAAAAATCCTTCTTCTTCTCTGGAATCCCAACGAGGTTAGACGAACACAGAAAGTAAAAAATTGTAAAAGAACTTTAAAAAGGAAAATAAAGAAAATTCATTCTAAAACATCAGATGTGGGGTCACATACAAAAAAAAAATTAAAATAATTGTGTGCACGACCCAATTCATTACAATTTGTAAGTATGAATAAATTAACAAAAGCTCAATTGGTAGAAGCATTGCTGGCCGCCGGTGTTGAGGTTCCTGCTTCTGCTTCTGTGGGACAGCTGCGAGCACTTCACACGCAGGAGCTTAGTGAAACCCTGGACAACGAAGAAGCAGAATCAACTGCACCAGCAGTCACAGAGGCGTCTGTCATGCCCACCACTAGTATTTCTGCCGCAGTAACGGGACCAGTTACGAACGCCGAGACATGCGTCGCTACCGCAACTTCTGTCGCCTGGGGCACACCAACTGCATTTTCTGTCAGCACCAAATCCTCCGCTTCTGCTCTAGCACCACCGAGAACCTCCGCAACTGCCGAAACCTCCGCTGCTGCGTACACTTCAGCAAATATATCTGTGCGCGTAGGCTGATGCAAGGGACTGCCCGGTTACTCGTGAGGACAGTCCGAGCTGACACATGGGACGCACTAAAAAACCACCTGTGTGAGGAGTTCGACTAGCGGCTCACGAGGCAGGAGGTCTACAGCCAACTGAATCTCCGAACTTGGCGACGGGAGGAATCGCTTCTGCATTATGTGCTTTCCATGCAGGAAATTCCCTCTCATTCCGAAGTGGACGAAATGGATCTCATCCAGTTCATCATAGATGGGCTCTCAGACACATCAGCGAATGTGTCCATCTTATACTCCGCCAGGAACTTAGCTGATCTGAAGGCGCTATTACCTCGTTGTGAGAAGAAACGCTCATCGGTTACATCGCGGCCGACTACCAAATTTAAAACTCAACGGCCAACTTCAATCAACATAAAAAAACCATCTTCAGAAACATCAGCTCCCGAAAACCGGCCCAGGTGTTTCAACTGTTCAGCATTTGGGCACATCGCAGCCAGTTGCCCAAAAGAAAGATAACTTCCTGGATCATGCTTCCGATGCGGAGACCCTGGACATACACACAAGTATTGTCCCGACGCACCAAGGAGACAGGTTGGGGTCATCAAAAGTGCTCCATCAGTTGGCGAAGAAGACGACGACACCGACGAATTGAGAAATCCACTAAATGCAGTACAGTTGGTGAGTGTTTATTAGTAGAACAAGGTTAGTAGAACAAGGTGCTCAAGATATTTTTTTTTATTCTTTTCTCGATATCGGCAGTCCGGTTAGCCTGATTCATCGTTCAATGTTGCCAGAAGAAATCTCGGTTGGAAGTGTGTCGTGTTCACGGTACAGAGGGCCTGGGGGTGTCAAGATTTTTACTTACGGTACTATATATTGCTATGTCAAATTAGCCAAACAAAGGCATAAAATATCCTTAATGATTATTCCAGATGGTTTTACACCTACACCTTTGCTCCTGGGTCGTGTTGCGCTGCGAACATTTAATATAGTTTTAAAAACCGATGTATCTTCTGTGCAACAACAATGTATATTACCACATACCAATAAAAAAAATCTTATTAAGAAATTGTTACCGAAAAAAGTACACTTGAGCACTTTCTCTTCTACTCATTCTTATTGTAAAGCAACAGTGACTTCCGATCTTAAAGTACATGCCTCAGATAAAACGTAAAATTGTAAGCCGTGCAGTGATGATGTCGTTCGTCCGTTTACTTAGCTTGATGATAGTGGGGAAAGTAAAGAGTCAGAAATCTCGGCAATAGAACTCGAACAGGAACCTGTGGTGATGATACGCCCGGAGTTGGACTAAAAAAGATAGAGTGCGTGAGATAACTAGTGAAAGTTACATAAATTTTAACCGGTCCAATATACTGCCAATAGAGTTCGAGATGCAGATACGGCTTACGACAGATACCTCCTTCTTCTGTCCGCCAAGGCGACTGTCATACGCAGAGAAAGGTGAGGTTGATAGGATTGTTAAAGATCTTTTAGACCCAGGAATTATTAAACATAGCAATTCTCCGTACGCGTCAGCGATTGTTTTAACAAAGAAAAAATCTGGAGAGATACGAATGTGCGTAGACTACAGGGCCCTAAATAAGCATACAGTTCGCGACAACTATCCGCTACCGCTAATAGAGGATTGCTTGAAATACCTAGGGGGGAAGAAAATATTTACTTTACTTGATCTCAAGAGCGGTTTCCACCAGGTTAAAATGGCACCGGGTTCAACTCATTTGACTTCTTTCGTTACTCCAAGTGGTCAGTACGAATTTGTAAGGATGCCTTTTGAACGCTCCTAGTGTTTTCCGTTTTATATCCCGTGTTTTCCGCGAGTTTATAGATTCCAGACAGATCGTTGTATACATGGATGATATAGTCATCGCGAATGATAACCTGGCTGATCACCTTCAGTTACTCAGTGATGTTCTGAAGTGCCTTTCGAAAACGGTCTTGAACTAAAATTATCCAAGTGCCGATTTGCGTATTCTACTATTGAATATTTGGGTTACAACGTGACCAAATATGGCATACAACCTAGTGATTCACATCTGAGAGCAATTAAGCAATATCCGGTACCGAAAAGTGTCAAGGAGGTGCATTCTTTCCTCGGTCTTAGCTCTTACTTTCGTCGCTTCGTGAGTTCCTTCTCTAAGATAGCTAGACCACTATATGACCTTCTGAAGAAAGATAAGCCGTTTATCTTCTCGCCTGAATGTGAAAACGGCTTCCGACAGCTGCAAAATCGTCTCACTTCCGCACCAGTGTTAGCTATTAATGATCCCACCCGTGAAACTCAATTGCATTGCGACGCAAGCTCGCTAGGTTATGGTGCCGTTCTCCTCCAGCGACAAGACGACGAAAAGTTTCACCCGGTGGCATATTTTTCAAAGAGTACAACTAGTCAAGAATCCAACTATCACAGTTTCAAGCTTGAGACGCTCGCCATCATTTCGGCGTTGCGACGTTTTAGGGTGTATCTGGAAGGGATTCCGTTCACTATCGTTACTGATTGTAACTCGTTGACACTGACCCTTGTCAAAAAGAATTTAAATCCTCGGATAGCCCGATGGGCTCTGGAACTGAGAATTACAACTATAAAGTAAAGCACCGAAGTGGGGCAAACATGGCCCATACAGACGCGTTGAGTAGATGCTATGTTATTTCGGTAATAGATACGGAGGACATAGACTTTCAGCTACGTGCGGCGCAGAGTCGTGACCCATATATTGTGGCCCTTAGGGAGAAGCTGTGTTCAGGAACTGTGAATCATTACACATTACAGGACGGGATAGTCTTTACACATTTAGGTCTCACAAAGTGTTACAACCAGATAAGGATGCATTACTGGTTTCGGGGAATGCAGGTGAAAGTCAATAGATTTATTAAAAATTGCATTCGGTGTATTATGCACTCCTCCCCTCCGCGATAGAGCGAAGGCAATTTATTCAGTATACCTAAGGAACCCCTTCCGTTTCACACCCTTCACCACGATCATTTCGGACCTCTTCCGGCGGTGAATTCTAAACGAAAACACATACTTCTGGTTATGGATGCGTTCACCAAATTCGTGAAGCTATATCCAGTCATATCCACTAGTACAAAGGAGGTATGCGCCTCTCTTAAGAAGTACTTCGACTATTACAGTAGACCAGTTCGTGTAGTCACTGACAGGGGTACTTGCTTCACTTCGTTGGAGTTCAGTTCGTTCCTGCAAGATTTGAATATCACCCATGTTAAGGTTGCAGTGCACTCCCCTCAGGCCAATGGGCAAGCAGAGCGAGTTAACCGAATTCGGACTCCCATGTTAGGTAAATTAAGTGAACCAATGCAGCACGCTGATTGGGTGCAGACCCTTTCTCAAGTAGAGTATGAATTGAATAATACGATCCACAGATCGATACAGACAACCCCCAGTGTACTCTTGTTCGGGGTATATCAGAGAGGTTGTATAGTGGATAAACTCACAGAGTTCCTCGAGGGGAAAGGGGTGAACGCGGCAATTCTTGATTTGGCCTCTGTCAGAGAGCAAGCGAGTAGGGAGATCCAGAAGGTTCAGGAATATAATAGTAATCGGTATGAGGAACGTCATCATCCGGCACGTACTTACAATAAAGGAGACTACATTGTCATAAAAAACGTTGACACAACAGCGGGAGTCAGCAAAAAGCTCATACCCAAGTATAAGGGACCATATGTCATCCACAAAGTATTACCCCACGACCGATACGTGGTACTCGATCTAGAGAACTGCCCTATCACGGAGCTACCATATGACGCCGTGTTAGAAGCGAAAAATATCCGGTTATGGAAAGATCGTTTATAAGTCACACTTTGCAGATCTAATGTCGTAAAGAATTTAGATTTTCCTAAGTTGAATAGAATAACAGAAGTATCAGCCATTGGATACTTATCTGTTTTCGTAAAAGCGTTCAGCTTCTTGTAGTCTATGACTAGTCTATGTTTTCTTGATTTATCTTTGTTTTATCAACTGCCCACACTGGTGAGTTATATGCTGATCTACTCGGTGCTATAATATAATTTTCTAGCAGTTCCTTAATTTCATTATTAACGAAGTTGCTTACAGCTTGAGGATATGGGTATGATTTCGACGATATTGCTTCATCGGTGTAATATGGCAGATAATTTGGTTTATCTGTAAAAATACCTTGAAAACGTTTTAAAACTGATTTTAATTTTCGATATATGTTTCATCTGCACTCATGCAGATTTCCAAACTATTAACTAGTTTGTCATTGAATATTAAAGGTACTATGCCTTTTTCATATTCCAATGTACTGTCGAGTATATTAATTTTTCCTTTAATCTTCCTAAGGGTTCCCATTCCTATTATTAAATCATATTCTCTAAGTTCGATTAATTTATGAAATGAATCTATTATTCCTAATATATTTATTTCTTGAAATTTTGTAATTAAACTCGTACCGTGTACGCTCCTAACTCTACTAGTAGTTTCTAAGTTGTTGCTCCTGGTTTGACATAACTATGAGTTGCTCCAGTATCAATTAAAATATTAAAAATACGACCTGTCCTAGGATCTGGTCGCTTAATGGTGGTTAAGTCGCTCTTTATTCTACAAAATTATCTCCTTCATTCAAGTTATTTAGCCTGGGGCTATTGTTTATTGGTTGTTGGTCGCTATTTGATCTGTACCTTTTAAAAGGATTATTGTTATTATTAACTGCATTATTAAAATGTTGATCCTTATGTTGGTTACTACTAGAAACTCTGTTTTCATTATTACCGTTACTATAGCTACTGCTTTGCGGTCTTTGTTGGTAATTACCACTTCTTAAATCCATTCCTTGTTGTGGTGGGGTAAACTTGTAATTTTGTCGTACAACATTGTTCTGGGGACTTATAAAGTTATTATTCAATCTTGGTGGATTGAACATTGGTCGTTGTAAATGTGGTTGCTGTAATGCCCTATTTGTGGTCCGATAACCCATTCTCTGAGATTGATTAGCTTCGATCAGTTGAGCTCTCGCTAACGCGTTTGGTAGATCGCCTGGGTTTAGAGCAAAAACTAAATTGCTCATAGCTACTTCTATAAGCACATTTGTCTCTACCGTTCTAGGTCCGTAACTCATAATAGTTTTGTTCATAATTAGAGTTAAAAGTTTACTGATTTTGTCATAAAATTCCTGCAGTGTTTGTCTGCCTTGTCTTATGTTATTCAATTTCGTTTGTAACATGTGTATAGGTCTTTTATCATTAAACGTCAAATCTAACCTTCCTAAAATTGCATCTACGTTAAGAGGTGTGCCATGTGATGTTAAAACATCATTTGCTTTCCCTATAATTTTATTCCTTATTATATTAATAATTCACAAATTTTATTTTTACTAATAAATATAATAGTATGAATAGCACTTATATGTACTGGGTATAACCACTTAATATTTTTTTCCTACTTTATATGGGCCGACTGTTGCTTCCCTTTCTCTTCCGCAGCTTTAAAGATGTTTGGTTCCTCAACTCTGCTCGATGTTCGTGTTTTTTTATTCTAATTTGTATCACTTTGGTATTCTTTTTTTTCAATTTTATCACTGTTTTTATTTTTATTATTATTATTATTATTTTTATATCAAAATTATTATTATTTTTTTAACTGTCAGATTCCTTTATTTCCTCACTTTTTGGACTCCTTTTTGTATTCCAATTTATCACTATCTAGTTTTTATTCTTTTTTTTTCACTAGAATTTTTGTATTCTTCCTTTTTTTATCACTTTTTGAATGATTTCTTTAAGCCCGATTTCCTTTTCTATGAACATACTTCTCGTAATCTGTTGGGTATATTTATTCCCGTTTGCCTCTCACGGTTTTAAATTTAAGTAGGACTACTGTTATGAAAATGTTTGATTTTTTTATATAGAAAAAAACTTTCACTTAATACAGATTGTTTTAAACTTATGGTCTGTATTTTTCACTTGGCCATGGATCACTTCGCGAGAAGATACTTTTTCTTTTTCTCTTTGAATGCAAATATTTTTTTTGTTGAACTATACAAATTTTTTGGTGTCACTGTTATTAAACCGTGATCACTGCATTTTTAAGTTTAGAAACAACAATAAAAAATAGAAGCGTCCTTGCTCGGGCGCCAATTAAAGAGTTGACTCTCCGGTTTATATTTTAAAATTTTTTTTTAAAATCATTACCGTCGTTGATGACAGCCAAACTAAGAGTGAACATGGTAGTGTATCTCACCGATACTCAAAGTCACATTCGATATGACGATGACGTGCAAAATTGCATCCGATAGATGTTTATGTCTGTCGGGAACGGAAAGTAATTTGATATTACTGTTAAATACATGAAATGAGGATTAACTCGTCGAACTAAAATATAAAACGAAAGAATAGTTTATAGTAATATACTATTTTTTTTTTTAAAATAAAACGTTAAAATTGTAGTTATATTCATAATTTTCATTTAAGATCATAAATTATAAATTAATATTGCATATTCTATTTACGTTACTGATAGAACAATACCATGTATAACGCAGTGATTGCTGTAGAAGCTAGACCCACCGCCCAGGTCCCCATTAGACTGTCGCGCTTCCCACTATATTATCATCATCATCTTGATGATGCTCCACTATAAGGGTCGCGGGGGTAATGCAATCACGAGAGATCTCTAGGCTCCACGATATTATATTATGTTATTATTATTATTATATTTATCAATTGATGATGAATAACAACTTAATATTAATTTAATTAACAATTCTCAATTTCCAACAAGCGAATTCGTAGTGACTCTGATGAAGGCAATAATCACCCTCCCAGCAAACAGTCTTATTTAATTTCAAATATAAAAGATTCAACAATGGTGAGTAATACGAACTATTACGGTTTGCTGGACGACTCCGATGAAAATGCGGATAGTATTAATAATAAAAATCGACAGGTGAACGTGTTCGTCGCGTATTGAGTGACTTAAAAATCGATAATTATCTTATCAAAAACATATCACTAGGCCAAAAAATTATTTCTCCATCTTTGAAAAGCTCAGAGAAAATAAAATCGGAGTTAAACAGACTAAATATTGAATTCTTCACAGTTTTTCGGAAGGGACTTTAAGAGACAAAAGTCAGAAAAATTCAATTCAATTTTATCACTGTTTTTATTTTTATTATTATTATTATTTTTTTTATTTCAAAATTATTATTATTTTTTTAACTGTCAGATTCCTTTATTTCCTCACTTTTTGGACTCCTTTTTGTATTCCAATTTATCACTATCTAGTTTTTATTCTTTTTTTTTCACTAGAATTTTTGTATTCTTCTTTTTTTATCACTTTTTGAATGATTTCTTTAAGCCCGATTTCCTGTTCTATGAACATACTTCTCGTAATCTGTTGGGTATATTTATTCCCGTTTGCCTCTCACGGTTTTAAATTTAAGTAGGACTACTGTTATGAAAATGTTTGATTTTTTTATATACAAAAAAACTTTCACTTAATACAGATTGTTTTAAACTTATGGTCTGTATTTTTCACTTGGCCATGGATCACTTCGCGAGAAGATACTTTTTCTTTTTCTCTTTGAATGCAAATATTTTTTTTGTTGAACTATACAATTTTTTTGGTGTCACTGTTATTAAACCTTGATCACTGCATTTTTAAGTTTAGAAACAACAATAAAAAATAGAAGCGTCCTTGCTCGGACGCCAATTAAAGGGTTGACTCTCCGGTTTATATTTTAAAATTTTTTTTTAAAATCATTACCGTCGTTGATGACAGCCAAACTAAGAGTGAACATGGTAGTGCATCTCATCGATACTCAAAGTCACATTAGATATGACGATGACGTGCAAAATTGCATCCGATAGATGTTTATGTCTGTCGGGAATGGAAAGTAATTTGATATTACTGTTAAATACATGAAATGAGGATGTTAACTCGTCGAACTAAAATATAAAACGAAAGAATAGTTTATAGTAATATCCACGATATTATATTATGTTATTATTATTATTATATTTATCAATTGATAATGAATAACAACTTAATATTAATGTAATTAACAATTCTCAATTTCCAACAAGCGAATTCGTAGTGACTCTGATGAAGGCAATAATCACCCTCCCAGCAAACAGTCTTATTTAATTTCAAATATAAAAGATTCAACAATGGTGAGTAATACGAACTATTACGGTTTGCCGGACGACTCCGATGAAAATGCGGATAGTATTAATAATAAAAATCGACAGGTGAACGTGTTCGTCGCGTATTGAGTGACTTAAAAATCGATAATTATCTTATCAAAAACATATCACTAGGCCAAAAAATTATTTCTCCATCTTTGAAAAGCTCAGAGAAAATAAAATCGGAGTTAAACAGACTAAATATTGAATTCTTCACAGTTTTTCGGAAGGGACTTTAAGAGACAAAAGTCAGAAAAATTCAATTCAATTTTATCACTGTTTTTATTTTTATTATTATTATTATTTTTTTTATTTCAAAATTATTATTATTTTTTTAACTGTCAGATTCCTTTATTTCCTCACTTTTTGGACTCCTTTTTGTATTCCAATTTATCACTATCTAGTTTTTATTCTTTTTTTTTCACTAGAATTTTTGTATTCCCCTTTTTATCACTTTTTGAATGATTTCTTTAAGCCCGATTTCCTGTTCTATGAACATACTTCTCGTAATCTGTTGGGTATATTTATTCCCGTTTGCCTCTCACGGTTTTAAATTTAAGTAGGACTACTGTTATGAAAATGTTTGATTTTTTTATATACAAAAAAACTTTCACTTAATACAGATTGTTTTAAACTTATGGTCTGTATTTTTCACTTGGCCATGGATCACTTCGCGAGAAGATACTTTTTCTTTTTCTCTTTGAATGCAAATATTTTTTTTGTTGAACTATACAATTTTTTTGGTGTCACTGTTATTAAACCTTGATCACTGCATTTTTAAGTTTAGAAACAACAATAAAAAATAGAAGCGTCCTTGCTCGGGCGCCAATTAAAGGGTTGACTCTCCGGTTTATATTTTAAAATTTTTTTTTAAAATCATTACCGTCGTTGATGACAGCCAAACTAAGAGTGAACATGGTAGTGCATCTCATCGATACTCAAAGTCACATTAGATATGACGATGACGTGCAAAATTGCATCCGATAGATGTTTATGTCTGTCGGGAATGGAAAGTAATTTGATATTACTGTTAAATACATGAAATGAGGATGTTAACTCGTCGAACTAAAATATAAAACGAAAGAATAGTTTATAGTAATATACTATTTTTTTTTTAAAAATAAAACGTTAAAATTGTAGTTATATTCATAATTTTCATTTAAGATCATAAATTATAAATTAATATTGCATATTCTATTTACGTTACTGATAGAACAATACCATGTATAACGCAGTGATTGCTGTAGAAGCTAGACACACCGCCCAGGTCCCCATTAGACTGTCGCGCTTCCCATTATATTATCATCATCATCTTTTGACCCGCATGCTCCACTATAAGGGTCGCGGGGGTAATGCAATCACGAGAGATCTCTAGGCTCCACGATATTATATTATGTTATTATTATTATTATATTTATCAATTGATAATGAATAACAACTTAATATTAATTTAATTAACAATTCTCAATTTCCAACAAGCGAATTCGTAGTGACTCTGATGAAGGCAATAATCACCCTCCCAGCAAACAGTCTTATTTAATTTCAAATATAAAAGATTCAACAATGGTGAGTAATACGAACTATTACGGTTTGCTGGACGACTCCGATGAAAATGCGGATAGTATTAATAATAAAAATCGACAGGTGAACGTGTTCGTCGCGTATTGAGTGACTTAAAAATCGATAATTATCTTATCAAAAACATATCACTAGGCCAAAAAATTATTTCTCCATCTTTGAAAAGCTCAGAGAAAATAAAATCGGAGTTAAACAGACTAAATATTGAATTCTTCACAGTTTTTCGGAAGGGACTTTAAGAGACAAAAGTCAGAAAAATTCAATTCAATTTTATCACTGTTTTTATTTTTATTATTATTATTATTTTTTTTATTTCAAAATTATTATTATTTTTTTAACTGTCAGATTCCTTTATTTCCTCACTTTTTGGACTCCTTTTTGTATTCCAATTTATCACTATCTAGTTTTATATATCTAGTTGGGTATATTTATTCCCGTTTGCCTCTCACGGTTTTAAATTTAAGTAGGACTACTGTTATGAAAATGTTTGATTTTTTTATATACAAAAAAACTTTCACTTAATACAGATTGTTTTAAACTTATGGTCTGTATTTTTCACTTGGCCATGGATCACTTCACGAGAAGATACTTTTTCTTTTTCTCTTTGAATGCAAATATTTTTTTTGTTGAACTATACAATTTTTTTGGTGTCACTGTTATTAAACCTTGATCACTGCATTTTTAAGTTTAGAAACAACAATAAAAAATAGAAGCGTCCTTGCTCGGGCGCCAATTAAAGGGTTGACTCTCCGGTTTATATTTTAAAATTTTTTTTTAAAATCATTACCGTCGTTGATGACAGCCAAACTAAGAGTGAACATGGTAGTGCATCTCATCGATACTCAAAGTCACATTAGATATGACGATGACGTGCAAAATTGCATCCGATAGATGTTTATGTCTGTCGGGAATGGAAAGTAATTTGATATTACTGTTAAATACATGAAATGAGGATGTTAACTCGTCGAACTAAAATATAAAACGAAAGAATAGTTTATAGTAATATACTATTTTTTTTTTAAAAATAAAACGTTAAAATTGTAGTTATATTCATAATTTTCATTTAAGATCATAAATTATAAATTAATATTGCATATTCTATTTACGTTACTGATATAACAATACCATGTATAACGCAGTGATTGCTGTAGAAGCTAGACACACCGCCCAGGTCCCCATTAGACTGTCGCGCTTCCCATTATATTATCATCATCATCTTTTGACCCGCATGCTCCACTATAAGGGTCGCGGGGGTAATGCAATCACGAGAGATCTCTAGGCTCCACGATATTATATTATGTTATTATTATTATTATATTTATCAATTGATAATGAATAACAACTTAATATTAATTTAATTAACAATTCTCAATTTCCAACAAGCGAATTCGTAGTGACTCTGATGAAGGCAATAATCACCCTCCCAGCAAACAGTCTTATTTAATTTCAAATATAAAAGATTCAACAATGGTGAGTAATACGAACTATTACGGTTTGCTGGACGACTCCGATGAAAATGCGGATAGTATTAATAATAAAAATCGACAGGTGAACGTGTTCGTCGCGTATTGAGTGACTTAAAAATCGATAATTATCTTATCAAAAACATATCACTAGGCCAACAAATTATTTCTCCATCTTTGAAAAGCTCAGAGAAAATAAAATCGGAGTTAAACAGACTAAATATTGAATTCTTCACAGTTTTTCGGAAGGGACTTTAAGAGACAAAAGTCAGAAAAATTCAATTCAATTTTATCACTGTTTTTATTTTTATTATTATTATTATTTTTTTTATTTCAAAATTATTATTATTTTTTTAACTGTCAGATTCCTTTATTTCCTCACTTTTTGGACTCCTTTTTGTATTCCAATTTATCACTATCTAGTTTTATATATCTAGTTGGGTATATTTATTCCCGTTTGCCTCTCACGGTTTTAAATTTAAGTAGGACTACTGTTATGAAAATGTTTGATTTTTTTATATACAAAAAAACTTTCACTTAATACAGATTGTTTTAAACTTATGGTCTGTATTTTTCACTTGGCCATGGATCACTTCGCGAGAAGATACTTTTTCTTTTTCTCTTTGAATGCAAATATTTTTTTTGTTGAACTATACAATTTTTTTGGTGTCACTGTTATTAAACCTTGATCACTGCATTTTTAAGTTTAGAAACAACAATAAAAAATAGAAGCGTCCTTGCTCGGGCGCCAATTAAAGGGTTGACTCTCCGGTTTATATTTTAAAATTTTTTTTTAAAATCATTACCGTCGTTGATGACAGCCAAACTAAGAGTGAACATGGTAGTGCATCTCATCGATACTCAAAGTCACATTAGATATGACGATGACGTGCAAAATTGCATCCGATAGATGTTTATGTCTGTCGGGAATGGAAAGTAATTTGATATTACTGTTAAATACATGAAATGAGGATGTTAACTCGTCGAACTAAAATATAAAACGAAAGAATAGTTTATAGTAATATCCACGATATTATATTATGTTATTATTATTATTATATTTATCAATTGATAATGAATAACAACTTAATATTAATGTAATTAACAATTCTCAATTTCCAACAAGCGAATTCGTAGTGACTCTGATGAAGGCAATAATCACCCTCCCAGCAAACAGTCTTATTTAATTTCAAATATAAAAGATTCAACAATGGTGAGTAATACGAACTATTACGGTTTGCCGGACGACTCCGATGAAAATGCGGATAGTATTAATAATAAAAATCGACAGGTGAACGTGTTCGTCGCGTATTGAGTGACTTAAAAATCGATAATTATCTTATCAAAAACATATCACTAGGCCAAAAAATTATTTCTCCATCTTTGAAAAGCTCAGAGAAAATAAAATCGGAGTTAAACAGACTAAATATTGAATTCTTCACAGTTTTTCGGAAGGGACTTTAAGAGACAAAAGTCAGAAAAATTCAATTCAATTTTATCACTGTTTTTATTTATATTATTATTATTATTTTTTTTATTTCAAAATTATTATTATTTTTTTAACTGTCAGATTCCTTTATTTCCTCACTTTTTGGACTCCTTTTTGTATTCCAATTTATCACTATCTAGTTTTTATTCTTTTTTTTTCACTAGAATTTTTGTATTATTCCTTTTTTTATCACTTTTTGAATGATTTCTTTAAGCCCGATTTCCTGTTCTATGAACATACTTCTCGTAATCTGTTGGGTATATTTATTCCCGTTTGCCTCTCACGGTTTTAAATTTAAGTAGGACTACTGTTATGAAAATGTTTGATTTTTTTATATACAAAAAAACTTTCACTTAATACAGATTGTTTTAAACTTATGGTCTGTATTTTTCACTTGGCCATGGATCACTTCGCGAGAAGATACTTTTTCTTTTTCTCTTTGAATGCAAATATTTTTTTTGTTGAACTATACAATTTTTTTGGTGTCACTGTTATTAAACCTTGATCACTGCATTTTTAAGTTTAGAAACAACAATAAAAAATAGAAGCGTCCTTGCTCGGGCGCCAATTAAAGGGTTGACTCTCCGGTTTATATTTTAAAATTTTTTTTTAAAATCATTACCGTCATTGATGACAGCCAAACTAAGAGTGAACATGGTAGTGCATCTCATCGATACTCAAAGTCACATTAGATATGACGATGACGTGCAAAATTGCATCCGATAGATGTTTATGTCTGTCGGGAATGAAAAGTAATTTGATATTACTGTTAAATACATGAAATGAGGATGTTAACTCGTCGAACTAAAATATAAAACGAAAGAATAGTTTATAGTAATATCCACGATATTATATTATGTTATTATTATTATTATATTTATCAATTGATAAGGAATAACAACTTAATATTAATGTAATTAACAATTCTCAATTTCCAACAAGCGAATTCGTAGTGACTCTGATGAAGGCAATAATCACCCTCCCAGCAAACAGTCTTATTTAATTTCAAATATAAAAGATTCAACAATGGTGAGTAATACGAACTATTACGGTTTGCTGGACGACTCCGATGAAAATGCGGATAGTATTAATAATAAAAATCGACAGCTGAACGTGTTCGTCGCGTATTGAGTGACTTAAAAATCGATAATTATCTTATCAAAAACATATCACTAGGCCAAGAAATTATTTCTCCATCTTTGAAAAGCTCAGAGAAAATAAAATCGGAGTTAAACCGACTAAATATTGAATTCTTCACAGTTTTTCGGAAGGGACTTTAAGAGACAAAAGTCAGAAAAATTCAATTCAATTTTATCACTGTTTTTATTTTTATTATTATTATTATTTTTTTTATTTCAAAATTATTATTATTTTTTTAACTGTCAGATTCCTTTATTTCCTCACTTTTTGGACTCCTTTTTGTATTCCAATTTATCACTATCTAGTTTTTATTCTTTTTTTTTCACTAGAATTTTTGTATTCTTCCTTTTTTTATCACTTTTTGAATGATTTCTTTAAGCCCGATTTCCTGTTCTATGAACATACTTCTCGTAATCTGTTGGGTATATTTATTCCCGTTTGCCTCTCACGGTTTTAAATTTAAGTAGGACTACTGTTATGAAAATGTTTGATTTTTTTATATACAAAAAAACTTTCACTTAATACAGATTGTTTTAAACTTATGGTCTGTATTTTTCACTTGGCCATGGATCACTTCGCGAGAAGATACTTTTTCTTTTTCTCTTTGAATGCAAATATTTTTTTTGTTAAATAAAATAAGACTGTTAAATACATGAAATGAGGATGTTAACTCGTCGAACTAAAATATAAAACGAAAGAATAGTTTATAGTAATATCCACGATATTATATTATGTTATTATTATTATTATATTTATCAATTGATAATGAATAACAACTTAATATTAATGTAATTAACAATTCTCAATTTCCAACAAGCGAATTCGTAGTGACTCTGATGAAGGCAATAATCACCCTCCCAGCAAACAGTCTTATTTAATTTCAAATATAAAAGATTCAACAATGGTGAGTAATACGAACTATTACGGTTTGCTGGACGACTCCGATGAAAATGCGGATAGTATTAATAATAAAAATCGACAGGTGAACGTGTTCGTCGCGTATTGAGTGACTTAAAAATCGATAATTATCTTATCAAAAACATATCAGTAGGCCAAAAAATTATTTCTCCATCTTTGAAAATCGGAGTTAAACAGACTAAATATTGAATTCTTCACAGTTTTTCGGAAGGGACTTTAAGAGACAAAAGTCAGAAAAATTCAATTCAATTTTATCACTGTTTTTATTTTTATTATTATTATTATTTTTTTTATTTCAAAATTATTATTATTTTTTTAACTGTCAGATTTCTTTATTTCCTCACTTTTTGGACTCCTTTTTGTATTCCAATTTATCACTATCTAGTTTTTATTCTTTTTTTTTCACTACAATTTTTGTATTCTTCCTTTTTTTATCACTTTTTGAATGATTTCTTTAAGCCCGATTTCCTGTTCTATGAACATACTTCTCGTAATCTGTTGGGTATATTTATTCCCGTTTGCCTCTCACGGTTTTAAATTTAAGTAGGACTACTGTTATGAAAATGTTTGATTTTTTTATATACAAAAAAACTTTCACTTAATACAGATTGTTTTAAACTTATGGTCTGTATTTTTCACTTGGCCATGGATCACTTCGCGAGAAGATACTTTTTCTTTTTCTCTTTGAATGCAAATATTTTTTTTGTTGAACTATACAATTTTTTTGGTGTCACTGTTATTAAACCTTGATCACTGCATTTTTAAGTTTAGAAACAACAATAAAAAATAGAAGCGTCCTTGCTCGGGCGCCAATTAAAGGGTTGACTCTCCGGTTTATATTTTAAAATTTTTTTTTAAAATCATTACCGTCGTTGATGACAGCCAAACTAAGAGTGAACATGGTAGTGCATCTCATCGATACTCAAAGTCACATTAGATATGACGATGACGTGCAAAATTGCATCCGATAGATGTTTATGTCTGTCGGGAATGGAAAGTAATTTGATATTACTGTTAAATACATGAAATGAGGATGTTAACTCGTCGAACTAAAATATAAAACGAAAGAATAGTTTATAGTAATATCCACGATATTATATTATGTTATTATTATTATTATATTTATCAATTGATAATGAATAACAACTTAATATTAATGTAATTAACAATTCTCAATTTCCAACAAGCGAATTCGTAGTGACTCTGATGAAGGCAATAATCACCCTCCCAGCAAACAGTCTTATTTAATTTCAAATATAAAAGATTCAACAATGGTGAGTAATACGAACTATTACGGTTTGCCGGACGACTCCGATGAAAATGCGGATAGTATTAATAATAAAAATCGACAGGTGAACGTGTTCGTCGCGTATTGAGTGACTTAAAAATCGATAATTATCTTATCAAAAACATATCACTAGGCCAAAAAATTATTTCTCCATCTTTGAAAAGCTCAGAGAAAATAAAATCGGAGTTAAACAGACTAAATATTGAATTCTTCACAGTTTTTCGGAAGGGACTTTAAGAGACAAAAGTCAGAAAAATTCAATTCAATTTTATCACTGTTTTTATTTATATTATTATTATTATTTTTTTTATTTCAAAATTATTATTATTTTTTTAACTGTCAGATTCCTTTATTTCCTCACTTTTTGGACTCCTTTTTGTATTCCAATTTATCACTATCTAGTTTTTATTCTTTTTTTTTCACTAGAATTTTTGTATTCCCCTTTTTATCACTTTTTGAATGATTTCTTTAAGCCCGATTTCCTGTTCTATGAACATACTTCTCGTAATCTGTTGGGTATATTTATTCCCGTTTGCCTCTCACGGTTTTAAATTTAAGTAGGACTACTGTTATGAAAATGTTTGATTTTTTTATATACAAAAAAACTTTCACTTAATACAGATTGTTTTAAACTTATGGTCTGTATTTTTCACTTGGCCATGGATCACTTCGCTAGAAGATACTTTTTCTTTTTCTCTTTGAATGCAAATATTTTTTTTGTTGAACTATACAATTTTTTTGGTGTCACTGTTATTAAACCTTGATCACTGCATTTTTAAGTTTAGAAACAACAATAAAAAATAGAAGCGTCCTTGCTCGGGCGCCAATTAAAGGGTTGACTCTCCGGTTTATATTTTAAAATTTTTTTTTAAAATCATTACCGTCATTGATGACAGCCAAACTAAGAGTGAACATGGTAGTGCATCTCATCGATACTCAAAGTCACATTAGATATGACGATGACGTGCAAAATTGCATCCGATAGATGTTTATGTCTGTCGGGAATGAAAAGTAATTTGATATTACTGTTAAATACATGAAATGAGGATGTTAACTCGTCGAACTAAAATATAAAACGAAAGAATAGTTTATAGTAATATCCACGATATTATATTATGTTATTATTATTATTATATTTATCAATTGATAAGGAATAACAACTTAATATTAATGTAATTAACAATTCTCAATTTCCAACAAGCGAATTCGTAGTGACTCTGATGAAGGCAATAATCACCCTCCCAGCAAACAGTCTTATTTAATTTCAAATATAAAAGATTCAACAATGGTGAGTAATACGAACTATTACGGTTTGCTGGACGACTCCGATGAAAATGCGGATAGTATTAATAATAAAAATCGACAGCTGAACGTGTTCGTCGCGTATTGAGTGACTTAAAAATCGATAATTATCTTATCAAAAACATATCACTAGGCCAAAAAATTATTTCTCCATCTTTGAAAAGCTCAGAGAAAATAAAATCGGAGTTAAACCGACTAAATATTGAATTCTTCACAGTTTTTCGGAAGGGACTTTAAGAGACAAAAGTCAGAAAAATTCAATTCAATTTTATCACTGTTTTTATTTTTATTATTATTATTATTTTTTTTATTTCAAAATTATTATTATTTTTTTAACTGTCAGATTCCTTTATTTCCTCACTTTTTGGACTCCTTTTTGTATTCCAATTTATCACTATCTAGTTTTTATTCTTTTTTTTTTCACTAGAATTTTTGTATTCTTCCTTTTTTTATCACTTTTTGAATGATTTCTTTAAGCCCGATTTCCTGTTCTATGAACATACTTCTCGTAATCTGTTGGGTATATTTATTCCCGTTTGCCTCTCACGGTTTTAAATTTAAGTAGGACTACTGTTATGAAAATGTTTGATTTTTTTATATACAAAAAAACTTTCACTTAATACAGATTGTTTTAAACTTATGGTCTGTATTTTTCACTTGGCCATGGATCACTTCGCGAGAAGATACTTTTTCTTTTTCTCTTTGAATGCAAATATTTTTTTTGTTGAACTATACAATTTTTTTGGTGTCACTGTTATTAAACCTTGATCACTGCATTTTTAAGTTTAGAAACAACAATAAAAAATAGAAGCGTCCTTGCTCGGGCGCCAATTAAAGGGTTGACTCTCCGGTTTATATTTTAAAATTTTTTTTTAAAATCATTACCGTCGTTGATGACAGCCAAACTAAGAGTGAACATGGTAGTGTATCTCATCGATACTCAAAGTCACATTCGATATGACGATGACGTGCAAAATTGCATCCGATAGATGTTTATGTCTGTCGGGAATGGAAAGTAATTTGATATTACTGTTAAATACATGAAATGAGGATGTTAACTCGTCGAACTAAAATATAAAACGAAAGAATAGTTTATAGTAATATACCATTTGTTTTTTTAAAATAAAACGTTAAAATTGTAGTTATATTTATAATTTTCATTCAAGATCATAAATTATAAATTAATATTGCATATTCTATTTACGTTACTGATAGAACAATACCATGTATAACGCAGTGATTGCTGTAGAAGCTAGACCCACCGCCCAGGTCCCCATTAGACTGTCGCGCTTCCCATTATATTATCATCATCATCTTTTGACCCGCATGCTCCACTATAAGGGTCGCGGGGGTAATGCAATCACGAGAGATCTCTAGGCTCCACGATATTATATTATGTTATTATTATTATTATATTTATCAATTGATAATGAATAACAACTTAATATTAATTTAATTAACAATTCTCAATTTCCAACAAGCGAATTCGTAGTGACTCTGATGAAGGCAATAATCACCCTCCCAGCAAACAGTCTTATTTAATTTCAAATATAAAAGATTCAACAATGGTGAGTAATACGAACTATTACGGTTTGCTGGACGACTCCGATGAAAATGCGGATAGTATTAATAATAAAAATCGACAGGTGAACGTGTTCGTCGCGTATTGAGTGACTTAAAAATCGATAATTATCTTATCAAAAACATATCACTAGGCCAAAAAATTATTTCTCCATCTTTGAAAAGCTCAGAGAAAATAAAATCGGAGTTAAACCGACTAAATATTGAATTCTTCACAGTTTTTCGGAAGGGACTTTAAGAGACAAAAGTCAGAAAAATTCAATTCAATTTTATCGCTGTTTTTATTTTTATTATTATTATTATTTTTTTTATTTCAAAATTATTATTATTTTTTTAACTGTCAGATTCCTTTATTTCCTCACTTTTTGGACTCCTTTTTGTATTCCAATTTATCACTATCTAGTTTTTATTCTTTTTTTTCACTAGAATTTTTGTATTCTTCCTTTTTTTATCACTTTTTGAATGATTTCTTTAAGCCCGATTTCCTGTTCTATGAACATACTTCTCGTAATCTGTTGGGTATATTTATTCCCGTTTGCTTCTCACGGTTTTAAATTTAAGTAGGACTACTGTTATGAAAATGTTTGATTTTTTTATATACAAAAAAACTTTCACTTAATACAGATTGTTTTAAACTTATGGTCTGTATTTTTCACTTGGCCATGGATCACTTCGCGAGAAGATACTTTTTCTTTTTCTCTTTGAATGCAAATATTTTTTTTGTTGAACTATACAATTTTTTTGGTGTCACTGTTATTAAACCTTGATCACTGCATTTTTAAGTTTAGAAACAACAATAAAAAATAGAAGCGTCCTTGCTCGGGCGCCAATTAAAGGGTTGACTCTCCGGTTTATATTTTAAAATTTTTTTTTAAAATCATTACCGTCGTTGATGACAGCCAAACTAAGAGTGAACATGGTAGTGTATCTCATCGATACTCAAAGTCACATTCGATATGACGATGACGTGCAAAATTGCATCCGATAGATGTTTATGTCTGTCGGGAATGGAAAGTAATTTGATATTACTGTTAAATACATGAAATGAGGATGTTAACTCGTCGAACTAAAATATAAAACGAAAGAATAGTTTATAGTAATATACTATTTGTTTTTTTAAAATAAAACGTTAAAATTGTAGTTATATTCATAATTTTCATTTAAGATCATAAATTATAAATTAATATTGCATATTCTACTTACGTTACTGATAGAACAATACCATGTATAACGCAGTGATTGCTGTAGAAGCTAGACCCACCGCCCAGGTCCCCATTAGACTGTCGCGCTTCCCATTATATTATCATCATCATCTTTTGACCCGCATGCTCCACTATAAGGGTCGCGGGGGTAATGCAATCACGAGAGATCTCTAGGCTCCACGATATTATATTATGTTATTATTATTATTATATTTATCAATTGATAATGAATAACAACTTAATATTAATTTAATTAACAATTCTCAATTTCCAACAAGCGAATTCGTAGTGACTCTGATGAAGGCAATAATCACCCTCCCAGCAAACAGTCTTATTTAATTTCAAATATAAAAGATTCAACAATGGTGAGTAATACGAACTATTACGGTTTGCTGGACGACTCCGATGAAAATGCGGATAGTATTAATAATAAAAATCGACAGGTGAACGTGTTCGTCGCGTATTGAGTGACTTAAAAATCGATAATTATCTTATCAAAAACATATCACTAGGCCAAAAAATTATTTCTCCATCTTTGAAAAGCCCAGAGAAAATAAAATCGGAGTTAAACAGACTAAATATTGAATTCTTCACAGTTTTTCGGAAGGGACTTTAAGAGACACAAGTCAGAAAAATTCAATTCAATTTTATCACTGTTTTTATTTTTATTATTATTATTATTTTTTTTATTTCAAAATTATTATTATTTTTTAACTGTCAGATTCCTTTATTTCCTCACTTTTTGGACTCCTTTTTGTATTCCAATTTATCACTATCTAGTTTTTATTCTTTTTTTTTCACTAGAATTTTTGTATTCTTCCTTTTTTTATCACTTTTTGAATGATTTCTTTAAGCCCGATTTCCTGTTCTATGAACATACTTCTCGTAATCTGTTGGGTATATTTATTCCCGTTTGCCTCTCACGGTTTTAAATTTAAGTAGGACTACTGTTATGAAAATGTTTGATTTTTTTATATACAAAAAAACTTTCACTTAATACAGATTGTTTTAAACTTATGGTCTGTATTTTTCACTTGGCCATGGATCACTTCGCGAGAAGATACTTTTTCTTTTTCTCTTTGAATGCAAATATTTTTTTTGTTGAACTATACAATTTTTTTGGTGTCACTGTTATTAAACCTTGATCACTGCATTTTTAAGTTTAGAAACAACAATAAAAAATAGAAGCGTCCTTGCTCGGGCGCCAATTAAAGGGTTGACTCTCCGGTTTATATTTTAAAATTTTTTTTTAAAATCATTACCGTCGTTGATGACAGCCAAACTAAGAGTGAACATGGTAGTGTATCTCATCGATACTCAAAGTCACATTCGATATGACGATGACGTGCAAAATTGCATCCGATAGATGTTTATGTCTGTCGGGAATGGAAAGTAATTTGATATTACTGTTAAATACATGAAATGAGGATGTTAACTCGTCGAACTAAAATATAAAACGAAAGAATAGTTTATAGTAATATACTATTTGTTTTTTTAAAATAAAACGTTAAAATTGTAGTTATATTCATAATTTTCATTTAAGATCATAAATTATAAATTAATATTGCATATTCTATTTACGTTACTGATAGAACAATAGCATGTATAACGCAGTGATTGCTGTAGAAGCTAGACCCACCGCCCAGGTCCCCATTAGACTGTCGCGCTTCCCATTATATTATCATCATCATCTTTTGACCCGCATGCTCCACTATAAGGGTCGCGGGGGTAATGCAATCACGAGAGATCTTTAGGCTCCACGATATTATATTATGTTATTATTATTATTATATTTATCAATTGATAAGGAATAACAACTTAATATTAATGTAATTAACAATTCTCAATTTCCAACAAGCGAATTCGTAGTGACTCTGATGAAGGCAATAATCACCCTCCCAGCAAACAGTCTTATTTAATTTCAAATATAAAAGATTCAACAATGGTGAGTAATACGAACTATTACGGTTTGCTGGACGACTCCGATGAAAATGCGGATAGTATTAATAATAAAAATCGACAGGTGAACGTGTTCGTCGCGTATTGAGTGACTTAAAAATCGATAATTATCTTATCAAAAACAT
Source organism: Eristalis pertinax (assembly GCA_907269125.1). Classification (NCBI taxonomy): domain Eukaryota; kingdom Metazoa; phylum Arthropoda; class Insecta; order Diptera; family Syrphidae; genus Eristalis; species Eristalis pertinax. The sequence continues at coordinate 78,660,416 of OU026145.1, read as the reverse complement.
ATCACTAGGCCAAAAAATTATTTCTCCATCTTTGAAAAGCTCAGAGAAAATAAAATCGGAGTTAAACAGACTAAATATTGAATTCTTCGCAGTTTTTCGGAAGGGACTTTAAGAGACACAAGTCAGAAAAATTCAATTCAATTTTATCACTGTTTTTATTTTTATTATTATTATTATTTTTTTTATTTCAAAATTATTATTATTTTTTTAACTGTCAGATTCCTTTATTTCCTCACTTTTTGGACTCCTTTTTGTATTCCAATTTATCACTATCTAGTTTTTATTCTTTTTTTTTCACTAGAATTTTTGTATTCTTCCTTTTTTTATCACTTTTTGAATGATTTCTTTAAGCCCGATTTCCTGTTTTATGAACATACTTCTCGTAATCTGTTGGGTATATTTATTCCCGTTTGCCTCTCACGGTTTTAAATTTAAGTAGGACTACTGTTATGAAAATGTTTGATTTTTTTATATATGCAAAAAAACTTTCACTTAATACAGATTGTTTTAAGGACTTTAAGAGACAAAAGTCAGAAAAAACACGGCTCCATGCATTGTCACGCAAAAAGTCCTTGTGCTAACTGCTCCGGCAGCCATAAAATAATTGAATGCAAAGAACATGACGCGATGTGTTGCGCCAATCGCAGTTAACCACACAGATCATCCGATCCAAGTTGCATTAGTCGTAAACAATATCTGGAGATTCGTCAAAAACTCTCCTCTCATCAAAGTGCAAACAACAGCAAGCGCACACCACCTATATTACTCCCACAAAAACCTTTCGATTCAAACTCCCTTTCACATTTTCCTCCTCTCCCCACAAGTTCGACAGCTGTATCTTCCAGCCAACAACAAAGAAAATTCGACCAGCTGATCGTTCTCGATCCCATTAACTGCCACGCAGGTCCATGGCGGAAAAACCTCTCATGAGAAAAATACACCTGTAAACAATGAGAGCAAGATTATCCTCTTTTGAAGAAATAAATTCTCTTTTAAATGAAGCATTAGCATTAGCTAAGCTTCAAACCTATTTAACAAAAAGTGATCAATTCAATGAAATAAATTTATTAAAATAATTATTTATTATGGTGTATAATTCCCTGAACATTATTACTTGGAATGCAAAAAGCATAACAAATAAAAAAATTCAATTCTTTAATTATATTATTAATAAAAAAGTTGATATTGCGTTGGTTACGGAAACTCACTTATATGAAAACAAACTCTATTCTCACCGAAACTTTAATTGTTATCATCTCGACAGGAGTACCACTGCGGGAGGTGGCGTTGTTGTCGTCATACGGAAAAACATTGTACATTCGATATATCCAACTCTAGCAAGCCACTTTACAGTGAATATTTTTTCGGCTTATTTCCCGGGTGGAAACAGAAGTATTGATAAGATATCTCACTTCAAGAACGACTTGTAAAAAATATTTAGATATCGAGCTAAAGTTATCTTTGGCGGAGATTTAAATTGTCGCTCCAGGCGAATCTACACCACGCTAAAGGTGCGTCCGCCGCTCTTAGTAATAGCTTCGCCGAAGAAAATATAACCTTAGGCCTTGTTCAGGAACATTGGGTTAGAAGCGAATACATAAGAGGTCTCCGGAATGGTGTGGAGAACCTGCGCCTACCTGTCTTGTTCAACAAAAGAGTTAACAGTTTATCTTGGAAAATCTTTAGTAAAGGCAAGGTCGAATGGGATGTAGGCACCTTCGAACCTTTCAAAGCTCCTTTCATCCTACCGGAATTGACAGGTTTATTTAGAGCCAGTTACAATTGGTGATACATACCAATTCCCTGGAGACAGGTTAATGTTGTTTTTATCCCAAACCGGGTAACAGATCCAGTGAAGTGCCTAAATCTTATAGAGGTGGGGCCGTTAAAAGTATTTCTTGTCGTACCAGGAATCGAATCTATACAGGTAGGTCCAAGTGCGTAGGAGTCGACGCACATACCCACAACGCCAAGGGCCACCACTGTGCCCTCCATTATCTCGTTAAAAACATAGAAAGTGCACTCGATTCCAAAGAGAGAGCTTTCGATAACAGCGGTTTTGATTCGATTGCCAGATTGCTGGAAAGTCGTTCAATCACCTCCTCTTCTGGAGGAGTGTCGGTTTCTGTAATCGCGGCAAAATGATGCCCCCAGGGAGGGGTCTTATCACCCCTGCTATGGTCTTACTTATCGACAAATTATTAGCAGATCTTCACGGATCTGGGTATACCATTATAGGTTATGCTGGCTTTTCGAAGTTGAAATATTGGACCGAGCAAGCTAGTCTAATGGTGTACCAGCACAAGACCCTAGAAGTCTGGTAGGGTACACAGAAATTTCGATCATCAAAGATGAAATTTGGAGTGGGAGCTCCACTAAAGGCATTCTCATCTAACTGTACTCCAAAACAGTCAAATCTTACTATTACACTCAATGATAATGACACAATCCCTTGCCAAACACCACAAAGTGAAGCTTAGCTGGGTCCCTGAACATAGAGGAAACAGACAACGTATATGCGTTCACCGGTCCTAAACCGTACTGTAATGTCAATTGGACAACAGCCACGATTCTGATTAACGAATAGGAAGACAAACGTCGCCTAGAACAGTGGACACATTGTCTTGGTCCATGCAAACGATTAATCATACCATAAAGTATAAGACTGCTAACAAGCTTTCTTACCGGCAATTGTGTCCTGAACTACCGCTTTAAAAATTTAAACCTGTGTCAAGACAAGGTCTGATCACATTTTGTGCGAATGTCCACTAATAATATGGTTAAGGAAACGTATCTCGACTACAAAGGACTTACTATCTTTTATGAGGGATGTAGTACGTCTTCCGATTTTACTCCAACCCTCCGCTACAATAGATCTTTCCCGGTCGCGGTGTCGTTTCTATCACAGCATTAGTTGTACAGGAGTAAGAAAAAACCAAAAATAAAAAACTTCAAAATCCATGCTCATGTTCGCAGTGTTTGTAATTGAAATTGGTAATAATTTTGTGAGCGGATCGGCTATCGTTTCTTCAGACTTGAGATAGTCAATATGAATGATTTCATCTGATCGCGTGCAATATGGTCAGCGCTTTGATTGTCGTAATAGAGATTAACAGGTCTATCATGCAGTTTTTTCTCGATCCTGATATTACGGAGATACGAAGCTTCGTTTTCTACAGAGGATAGTGTGATCTATACAGCTTCTGTGCTGGATGTTGCCAAATTTCTTTTGTTTTCTGGATCCCTAATGTACTGCTTCTCCAGCGTACAGGAATACAAAGCCGGATTGTGATTTACAATATTATAATTGTCCCGTTTGTTCTAGAAACTTAAAGACCAACGCACAATTTTGTTTCCCCCAAATTGTTAATATAAAATTCCTTTGACAACCTTGCATGCATCAGAGAATATTCCCCAGGGTAATTTGTAGCAAGAATCAAGTCATCAACATAGATGGTCATGATAGTGCTTTTGTTTTCTGTGTGTTTTATGACAGATGCATCATATGATGACTGGATTAACTGAAGCTCCTTAAGGGTGTTATCTTACCTTAATTTCCATTGGCGGCCTAAGTGACTGTTTCAGCCAATAAATTGACGTATTTAGTTCACATACATTCTTAGCCGGAGATTTTTGAAAACCTTCTGGCTGCTCCATGTGTATAAGTGTATCAAGCTCACCGTTAAGATACGTCGTTGAAGCATTTAGATAATATAATCTTAAATCGTCTTCTGCCTTAATAGCCAGTATTAATCGTATGGAATGTATATTCCGAATACGTGTCGAAATAATCAAGACCCTGTATCAGATCATAACTCTTCCCAACCAGCCTTGCTTTTCTTCTATTCACAGACCCATCTACGTTATATTTTGATTTATAAACCCATTTTGATTTAGTAACTTTTCTGTTGGTGGGTCTGTCCACTAATTCATTCAGTCATTTGGATGTAGTCCGGAAGGCAAAAATCCGTCGACAACACTGGCTGGGCCACATCGAGCGAATGGACCATCCAGCTAAGAAGGTCTTCGAATCAGAGCCGCCTGGTTCGAGAAGGTGAGGAAGACCAAATATCCGGTATAAAGACCAAATAATCGCGGATGCAAGACAGCTTTGATGATTTTGATGACTGGAAGCAGCGTGCCCACCACCATCAGCGATGGAAGGTAACCCTCCATGGGTCGCCGGCATAATAAGTAAGTAGTCAAGTTGTATTTGAATTAAAATTAATAATTTAAATTGATATAATAGTTAAAAGTAAATACAATAGTAATTTAAGCCAGCGACGACTAACGACTTCTCGAGATGACCACTGCTGCTAACCCTTAGATGCATATTGTTCCATCAGAAATAAATGAGATATTCAACTTCGGCCATTTTTTACGCTAGTCCATGGCGGCAATTTTGAAGTGTAGCCCGTGAAGGATTAGTATGTAGTGGAATTCCTTTGTATATCACACATACTTATACAAGATTTTCGGATTGACCACAAAAATAGCAAAAAATTCGCGGATTTTACAGCAACATGACCGCCGATTCGTGAAAAAAAACTATTCAGAGGGTGTTCAAAAGATGACGTGTGAATAAAAATGTAATGCTAAGCTCTATTTACAGGAATAATTTGCACCAATTTCATTCTGCCTTCATTCATGAATTGTGAAAACTTATGAATTCAAATTACTTAATTTGTTGAGAACAATGGCTACATATTGCAATTATACCTAACTCATACAAATTTGCAATCAACTTTTATTCCTATTTCTGTAAAAAAAAAAAAATGAACAAAGACGCCGTTTATTTTAAGTAAATGAAGCAAATGTTTCTATAATATTTTTAATTTCAGTTACCGGTACACATGCTTCGCGTGAATGCATTTTTTCAGTATTATGCATATGCAATTCATTAATAATTATTTGTGCGTAGTTACTATATGTATGTTCTGGACCAGGAAGTGGTTGTGTTGTTTATGTTATTTTAGTGTTGCTTATGTTATTTTACTTATGTTCTGTACCAGAAAGTGTGTTGTTTATGTGTGTCGCGTGCCAATGCGTTATTTATGTATGTTCTGTACCAGTAAGTGTGTTGTTTATGTTGTTTGATGTTGTTTATGTTACTTAAGGTATGTTCTGGAGCAGGGTGTATATGAGTTGCTTGGGGACGTGAGTTGTTAGTGTGTCGGGTCTAGTTCTTTGGTGTTATGTCGTGTGCCATGTGTGGGCTGATGTCGGTGTTGTTTGTTTGAAAGGGTGCCGCGGTATATGTATGTTCTGGACCAGTAAGTGGGTTGTGGTTAGTCGCGTGGCAGGTGTGTCGCGTGCCAATGCGTTTGAAAAAGTATTGTGTGCGTGTAGTGTGTGGTGTGTGGCGATGTTTTGGCAGGGTAAAGTGGAGGTAGTGTTTATCATGTTTGTGGATAGCTGTTCTTTGGTGATGCAGACGTGAGTTCTTAGTGTGTCGGATAGAGCTCTTTGTTTTTTTTGTCGTTTGCCTTGTGCAGAAATCAACTAATAGAGATATCCAACTTCCTCGTCTCTTGCCCCTGAAATTTGTCTGACAGCTTGTTGTTTTTGTAGCGTCTGTGAATACGGGAGAGGCGTTTCGAAAAGCTGAAAGTCTTCCCCTTCGAAATAACGAGGTGAACTAGAGCTTTTTTTTTTAAAAAAAGCGCTCGTTATTTGAGCGTTATTTCAAATCCATATGTTTCACCCCAAAAAGGAAGAGGAGCTTAAAACACAGATCGTGTTCAGAAGGTACATTCATATACCTGGAAGTATATTGGAAGGGGCTGATCATTGACACGTTACATTTGAATTCAAATATTTTGCCTTTGAAATATTAGAAAATAGGTAAAGCAATAGGGTTTTAATATAATCCTGTGAAGTATAGTCTAATATAGTAAAAAATTCGTATACACATTTGTACAAGTGTGTGTACTTATGTGTATACCCTGTAAATAGTTTAAGTATATATATATATATATATGTGCGTATAGCATTATATATACATGTATATATGTATGTATGTTTAGTTTAAAGTAGTTTAAGTTATTTTAAGGTAGTATTTAAGTTAGCATATAGGTTTTAAAATAAAAAAGTTCTGTTATTAAGTTTTTTTTAAAGTTTTCTTAATTTTTAATTGTAAAGTCACGCATTTTAAACATATGCATATTCATTGTTAGGTTAAGTCGAAAGACATAGTTTAAGATTAAGTTTAGCTAAGAGTGCGCGCCTAGGGCCAGTAAGTTAGAAGTTCGTTCAACTAGTTTTAAGCATTTTTGTCTAGTATTGAAGTTATGTTATAAATATATATTAATAAAAATGATTTGAAAAAAAACGAAAAAAAAATTGGGTTTTAATATGATTTTGTGGTTAAATTCAATTTGTAAATAATCATTCACAATTCATAATAATGTAATGATGATGAAATAGAAACTCTGCAAATTCACACATACATGTATGTCTGTTCTTTGGTTTTATAAGTACTCAAAACAACTTAATTCCCTTGAATTATTTCGTATTGTCACTTTAACATTGTATATCTATCGATTACTCACACACTTCATTTTGCTAATTAATTCGAATTAATTGTGTTACAGCAAATACAGATGCCATTACTTGAAGCATTTTAGTTTTGGACTCATATGACATATAAATTGTGCAGCAAGATTTGAAAATTTGTCTTACATATCCATTATACGCAGTTCGTAAAGCTTTGCCTTAATTTTAAAATGCAACTTGTGAAAGAAGCTTCTTTTTCGCATGTTATAATACTATATACTTTCCTAAACTTGACGAACATCACTCATGGAATGTTTCCAGATCGTGGGCAAGTTAAACACATTGGAAATGCATTTGACACCCTTACGGGCAAAATATGATTTGGAGGGGTAAAGCTGATCAAAAGACACCACTTGTGAAAGTATGCGTAAAATATAGCTGCCAAATAAAGAAGTATGCGAGTCTTGCGGTAAGTCATAATATTTTTGGCTGGAAAGTTGAAAATCTCTTTTAGTTGATTTCTGGCCATGTGTCATTCAAGTTGGTAGGCAAAGGAGAGAGTGTATGGTAAAGGGTGATTCAAGTTTCACCTGTAAGAGACGTGTGAGGAATTTGAAGCTCGGATTCAGTTTCGGTAGATACCTGCGAGCTTTGTTGAGCAGATGTTGTTTGGAAGTACCGAAACTGGCGAAAATAAGCACTTGACAAAATACGATGAAATGATAGATATGAGACATGTTAAGCAAGCATACCATATGAATATAATATAAATAAAAAACTGTTTTTAGTGTACTATTTGACTTTTATTTATCCAAGAGTTATGATTGCTTGTGAAGCCAAGCCACTTAACAAATATTTGATTGGCTTTGCTCTTAAGTACTTTTTCCACTAGAAAAGCATTTGGGTGATGGGTTTTCTGTAGTTCCAGTTCATAAAAGGCCCCTGAATTGGCTGACCTTGAAAGTCGTTCAGTGCAAAAGTGATGGGATTGGTGACATTAACTTTATTAATGCTAAATACTTCTGTTGTCCAGTTGGTCCCTTTTTAAAAGCATGCTTATGTATATTTGCTGATGCGTACTTGATCACCAGTTTTAAATTTGCCCTTGATAATTACTTTCGTGTGATTGTAGACCGTGGTCAAGAGATCATTGGAATGTTTTCTATTTACATCAGCTGGTCTCATTTTTATTGTTCTATGGTTGGAATTATTGTATGTGTGCAGAATATTTTTCAAAATGTCTAACCATTTGTAGTTGAATTAAAACCGAATTCTAACCACATTTTTTCTTTAAAGGTTCGATTAAAGCGTTCCACAATTGATGCTTTCAGGGTGCTGAATGTCGAGTAGTGATTGATTTTAAATTTATTCATGAGAGTTGTAAAATGTTGGTTGGAAAATTCTTTTCCATCATCGATTTGCAAATTCGTTGGTATTCTTTTTGAGTTGGTGAAGATGGATTCCATGGCTTCTGTAACAGATGACCCAGTTTTATTTTTGATAGGAATAGCCCATGCATACTTTGAAAATGTATCAATTACAGTCAATTAATATTTGAAGCCTTTATTTTGATTGCTGTATGGTATCATTTCTGTCAAATCGGCCTGCCACAAGTCATCAAAACCCTTAATAATAACTCGGCGTCTACTGAAATTTCTTTTTGCAGGTTTATGCAGCTCCTCAACAACATTTCGTTTGTTCATCCTGAGCGAAAATCCTAAATCAAAAAAAAAAAAAGACGATTGTATTTTATAAATTTGTTTTATTAGATAAAAAGCTATTTAACATGTAGACGTTTTGAAGGGCGCAACATTTTGACTGAGATAAACATTTTACGGAATTTGGGTAGAGATGTCATTTTCATTCTTCCTTTAACCATTGGGATTTTTCAGTGCCTTTCACGTAGACCGTTGTGTGTTGAATAGCATCACGTAGATATTGTTTGACCTTTCGTAATTCCGTATATCCCCCATCCCACATCAGTCCATGATGATTTTGTTAGAGCCATTGACCTTGTTTCTTCAATTCAAATGGCAATTGCTCAAAGTTGAAAGGAGGTAATCAAATTAAATGATAATGATGACCTTGTTGTAGGATAGCCAATTCCTTTACAATGAATTGATTTTATGGGCCTTTAAATCCTTGAATATTCAGAATAAAATGCATGTTGTTGTTTCTACAGATGATTGACTACTGACTTACACTTCTCGGAGACAGTTTGTGTCAGGGGATTATAATTTATAATACTATCATGTAGTATTAAACAGTAGGCTGATGTAGTTGCAGGTAATGGTTTGTTCGTTTTAATTTCAATGCGAATATCGACGGGGCCATTTTTAATAATTTCACTTTGATGTCGGCAATCAATGATAAAGATTTTGGCTTGGGATTTGAAAGTGTCTCTGGATATGAGTGGTTCAGCAATTGATCGGTTGTAGTAGGTCTTTTGAAAGTCGCAATACATACTTATAAAGTTGACTGACATTGCTCTTTTCGAATGAAAGATTTAAATCTTCTAATGGGTATGTCGCAGAATTTAAGTATGCTTTCACATTGATGACATTACAATGATCGAAAAATGTATGATTTTCCTATCAATAGCTTTGTTGAATCACTTTTATCTCCGAAATGAGATCAGTCAATGGCGATCAGAGAATCCTGGTTTTACAAGATTCAATGACGAAAACATGGCAAATAATGCCGTCACCAATGATGGAAACCATATCCTGATTTCTCAAGAAAATGTCCAAGGAGTTTTCAAATTATTGCAGAACAAGAAGTCAGCTAGGATAGATGATATAGTGAATATTGCCCTGAGCTATCTCCCCCCGATTACAATAGAAATTTACACTACGCTGTTTAACAATGCGCTAAATAATGCACATTACCCTGCACATTGGAAGACAGCTATAGTGCAAACTATTCCTAAACAGGACAAAGATAGTAGTATTCCCACAAATCACCGGTCGATAAGTCTTCTTCCTTGAGACTTTTGAAAAGATAGTCATTCGAGCCCTGAAATTGTGGGTTGAGGACAGAAAGATAATTCCGGACAACCAGTTTGGATTCCGGGCGGGGCATGATACCATACATGCACAGGTGCCTGTTTAACAGACTTGGCGAAGGCGTTCGACACCGTTTGGTTGGAGGGCCACTTCCTCAAGCTGGTCAGACTGGGCATTAGCACATCACTGCTATATATGATATATGACATGATAACAGGTAGAAAGTTCGTCATGAAATGTTGCGGCGTGACTTCTGCAACGATTTTTGACCTAAAAAATGGTTTGCAACAAGGAGATGTTGGCTCTCCGATCTTATTTGCGTTATTCACTGCGGATCTAATAGGTTCCATGCCGCACTTAATTGCGTAAGCCGATGACCTTGTAGTGTACAGATCAGGACCAAAGGTGGAAGTCATAAACATCTTGTCGCAACGTGACTTCGACAAAATTTGTTCCGTACCCCGTTATACAGGGCTTCGCGGGACACATGCCTAAACTGGCGTAAGTTCGGCATAGTGGACCCGCAGGAACAACCACTAAAGTGCAGTTAGATATCTCGGCATATGGTTGGACCAGTACCTGTATTTTGACAAACATATAGATATTGCTCCGACCAAAGCCAGAAAAGCATTTGCTGTGGCAAGGAGGTTGTTTCATAACAGTCAACTTGATACCAGGGTGAAGATGATCTGCTACTTGGTCCTCATCCGGCCAATACTGGTTTATGGTTAACCCCTGTGATTCAATGTGAGTCCTTCCCAAATGGAAAAGATGAGGGTGTTCGAGAGACAGTGCCTCAGGGCCTGTCTTAAGTTGTACCGCACACTCGAGTCTGACTACAAGAAGTATTATTCCAACGAGGTCTTGTATAACGAGGTAAACGTGAATAGAGTATATAATGTTATTATTTAGCTGATAAGAAGGCATGTGGCACGAGCTATGACTTCTACCAACAGTCTGATCTTCGGGGCTTACTACCCCAATGATATGTATCACGAAATGGTGTGACGGAATGGCTTCGTCCCACTTGAGGCATTCCTCTACTTCGATAAAACTGGCCTGATACAGGATGCCACGTGGTACACGGAACATTTGAACGGCGACTCTTATACGAACCGAACGTCGTTCGGGAACACGAGGATCTCCTCCGGTTCAGTAGAGCGATCCCCGCTCGAGATAGAGAGGAATCCGCTAAGGAGCGATGTTTCTTTTGGTGGTTGCAGCCTCCGACGTCATCAGCCCTTCAATAGTCTTCCGACGGTTAATGTAGCGTATTAATGAACTAACAGCCTATTTACATAGATTTAAGGTAGGTTAAGTAGTAAATTGTACATAAAAAAAAAAAAAAAACAAAAAAAAAAGCTCAAAAAAAAGAAACCAAAACAAAAAAAAAAGAGGTTCATCAGGGTGTGTGCCTATGTTAGGCATATTCATAGACACACATCCTACTGCAAGCGTCCCTATGTTGCGGACATAGTTAAGGTAGCTGTGCCATCCTTCGACGCGTGCACTTGTCGCCGTCCGTGCACCACGCGTGTGCCTTAAAAAAAAAAATAAAAGACCCCGCGGTCCCTCCACCCACAAAAGCCCCGCGAGTGCCGACCAAAACAAAAAACAAGTGTTTGTGTGAAGTGTTTCGGTGTCGAGTGCGTTCGGACCGCTCCCTCTCGCCCCTTTCCTTCACAAGCCACTGCTGCGCATTCTCGGTGCGTAGCATCTGACGTAGCGGATTTTAGAAGTGTGAATTCGTTGGTGGACCAACTCCAATCGATGTATGGGCATAACACCTACATCGTTTGTTGTTGGGAAGCTATTACGGAATTTCCACTTCTCAACTCTGCCTTACCACACGCAGTCGGAGTTTGGTAATTTTATATCTCCGTCTTGTTTTCTATGGAAAACTTTAGGGTTGATGTGTGCAATGTTCGTGGGCTAAGAGTGAATTTCTTCGCTGTGTATGTCCACTTGTTTTTATATAAACCAGCTGTCTTGGCACTAAGCGAAACACAGGTAGGTGAGAATACCGAATTATCGGATTTGACCCTGCCCGGATATAGCTTGGTGCCTCTTTTCTTTTTTCACCGCGGTCTCGCCATCTACGTGCGTAGTGATGTAGCTTACCAAATTCAACCACAATATGGCCACTGCTCCAATCCGGAAGTCAATTTTCTGTGGTTAAAAATCCATGTCCGTAAGCATTTAATCCACTACTGTTTTATTTACAGAAGTCCAAACTTGGATAGCAATTCAACTTTTAACGAATTTGATGCGCTATCCGATTCCATCTCAAGAATTGTATCCCTGTATCCTCGCACTGAAATTGTCATTGCGGGCGATTTCAATGTACACAATTCTAATTGGCTTCGACATTCAGGCCAGACAACACCCGAAGGAAGGTATGTCGAAATCTTTGCTGAGCTAAACAATCTGACTCAGCTAGTAAATGAGCCCACACGAATACCTGACATCGCAGATCATTCCGCCAACACCCTGGACCTGTTTCTGACCTCTCACCCTGATAAATATTCTGTTGACATACTGTCGCCTCTAGGCTCGTCTGAACATTGTGTCATATCAGCTAATTTCTCGTTATCACCACACACAGTTAGAGAACAAATTCCTAAAAGAACAGTATGGCTGTATGAGAAAGCCGATTGGAGCGGACTCAACAATTTCTTTAGGAATTTTAACTGGTCATTATACTTCCTCGATAGTGACGTGGATGACGCTGCTGATATGATCACAAACATTCTTCTGCTGGGCTTGAGATCCTTCATTCCGCATAGAGTGAAAAGTATCAAGCCCAAAGAAAATGCATGGTATGACTCGAGCTGTAAAGAGGCTATCAGGTTGAGAGAGTTGAATTTCCGGGCATACAAAGCCAACCCTACTGAGGAAAACCGGAATAAGTTTAAACGGGCCATAAATGACTGCAATGCAACTATCAGACGTGTGAAATTCTCCTATGATCAAAAGTTGAGGCAAAAAGTGCTTCAATGTCCCAAAGGTAGCAAAAACTTTTGGTCATTTGTAAAAAACATAAAGGATTCCACCTCGTCTTCAATTCCCACGCTCATTTAAAATGACATGCCAGCCGTCAGCTCTTTAGACAAAGCCAATCTGCTTGCGGCGCATTTTGCAGCCAGCTCAACATTGCCAGATTCCAATATGTCTCCACCTGTACTTGAGAGCATTGATTTCACCATGGGAAAAATCCATTTCCGCACTCGTACAGTTGCAAGAGTACTTAAAGATCTCGACGTGCACAAATCCGCTGGCCCGGATGGTATTCCCCCTATACCACCTCGTACCGACCCATAGCACTTACGTCCCTTCTTTCTAAGGTCATGGAAACGCTGATAAATCGTCAGCTTATGAAATATCTTGAATCGCGGAAGCTTCAGTACGGTTTCTGTAGTAACAGGTCCACTGGTGATTTGATAGCTTATCTTACCGAAAAGTGGAACAAATCTTTGCATAATGCAGGTGAAAACAAGATCGTTGCACTTGATATTTCTAAGGCATTTGACAGAGTTTGGCATCAAGCTCTTTTGTCGAAAATGCGTGCATATGGTATCGATGAATCTCTTCTTCTATGGATTAGAAATTACCTTTCGAACCGTTCAATTCAAATTGTTTTGGATGGGTTCAAGTCTGATATCCACCAAATAAATGCTGGTGTACCCCAAGGCTCTGTTCTGTCTCCGACACTCTTTCTCATTTTTATTAATGATTTCTTGTCTGCTACTTCTAATCCAATCCATTCCTTCGCTGATGACAGCACCCTCAGCTTTTCATATTCGTTCCGAGACTCACGACCCTGCCCTTCGGCCGTAGAATTGGAACGGCAGCGTATGTTAAGCTCCTTGAATTCCGATCTTGACAGCATAATTAACTGGGGAAACAACAACAGAGTGGAATTCAATGCTTCTAAAACTCAATGCTGTCCGCTGTCACTCAAGCGAACCCTTGTTAATCAGCCATTATCCATGAATGGTGCTTGTGTCGATGAAACCGGAAAGCTTTCCATCCTTGGTATGTGTATCAACAGAACACTTAGTTGGAACGATCACATATTTGAGGTCGCCAAAAATGCTGCGAAATGTTTAGGTTTCCTTAATCGATGCAAGAAATATTTCACCCCCTCTGATTTGGCTTTAATTTATAAGGCGTATATCCGCCCCAAGCTTGAGTACAACGCTCATATCTGGTCTGGTGCCCCAAAGACCACCCTGCACCTACTAGATAGAATCCAAAAGCGAGCGATAAAACTTATAGGAGACAACAATGTCGCAAAGTCATTAGACTCGCTCGAACATCGACGTACCGTTTCTTCTTTGTCTGTATTTTATCGCTATTTCAACAAACGATGCTCAAGTGAGCTAGCCAACTGCATTCCTCCTCTCCATGAAATCACCCGCAATACTCGTCTCGCCAGGAATGCTCATCAGTTTACCCTTAAGCCTACTTTCGGACGCACAGTTAAATTTAGAGACTCGTTCTTCAGCCGTACTACGCGAATTTGGAATGCTCTTCCCAGCCCTATATTTCCCACAGACTACAACCCGCAGATATTTAAGACCAATGTGCACAGGTACCTCCTCTCCCTTTCTCCCTCTATACCTTCGGCCCGTGCTGTGTCTTGACCCCGGACACTTAAGGGTATTAGCAATACCTTGAGCGCGCGCAAATTATAAAAAAAAAACGCTTAAGTTTTATTACGGTTTAGAATAGTTTAGGGTAGATTAAGTAATTTAAATACAAATAGCCTTTGAAGAGCCAAGTTCTTAAGTTTTCTTGGCAAAACGAAATTAATAAATACGTCTTCGGACAGAATAAAAAAAACGATAGTAAGGCAATTAGAGTTGTAGACTGGATTAGCTTAGAGTACCAGCATAGGGTCAGTAAGTTAGTTATAAGTTTATATCAATTGTTAAGGTGAAGCTAGAATTAAAAGGCGCGGGTTCAAAGCCCAGTAGGGGCGGATAGTTTTTCTTTTTGTTTTGTTCTTCCAAAAAGAAAAAATATCAAGAAACTGAGTACGTGAGTCCCTAGAATGGAGGCGAGCCGGCAGTCCGATCCGAAGTGTCACGTCACCAACCAACGGTGTGCCAAGAAGGCACGTCGAAAAGGAGAAGAAAGAAGCGCATCCAAAAGTGCAAAACATCGCCTCACTGACGCGTCACTAGAAAGACGGCAGGAGGGAGAAAGCGCTCCATCTACGTCATCTAATGAGAAGGCAGCTAAGGCCGAAGCAGATGATGACCTCTGACACAGAGGAAGAAGTAGAGGCAATAATTCGTGCGAAAGAAGACAAAGTTTCTAATTTGAAGGAGGAAACTGACAAACTCCTTCAAGAAATTAGAGCACTTCGTGCAAGTAATCTTGAAAGGAGAAGAATTGAGGATGAGCTAGAGCTACAAGGGCTCAGGCAACAACAACAATAGCTGGCAAAGCCAACTCAGCCACAAAAGCGACAGCAACAACAGCAAAAAACAACACAACAGCTGAAGCAGCAACAACATGCAGCTGCTCAGCAACAACAGAAGTCTGCAACAGCTGAAACAGCCAGCAGTTCAACAATATCTGCACGTAGCAACACAGCAGAAAAAGAAGCAACATCAGACAACAGTTCAGCAACATCACCAATCAGCAGCCCAACAACAACAACAGCAGTCAGCAGTACACCAGCAGCATCAGCAGGCAAAAAATAAATGAAAAAGGCCACCCATCAACTTGTTCAAGACGGATCCCATACAAACTGCACAGGTATGTAGGCGGGACATAGGTAATGGCAATTTTAGCATTACGAAAAATAAAGGGTTTGAAAAATACTCTACCCCTGTAAGACCGTAGAGCATCATAAAGCTCTTAAGACGTGTCTATCGCGTTCGACGACGCAGTTATTCTCGTTCACACCGAAAGGAGAAAAAAATCAATCCAAATTATTAAAGATCGATATCTTCCAACTGCTCAAAGAGCATGTGTGTGACGGTCCCGAGTTCGTAAGGGTTAAGTCCTTCACCACAGCTAATGCAAAAAGAGAGGGGCGGAAATTACCGTTCTTTATTGTACAGCTGTCATCCAACAGCAAAATAAATAAGTAGAATGACATAGAAACATTAGCTGACTATGATTGCGTCTGAGAAAGCGTTAAAAAGCGAGACGGCATTCTCCGCTGCGTTCGTTGCCAAAGGCTTGGGCACGCCGCGTCGAACTGCCAAATGCGGCCTCGATGCGTGAAGTGCAGTGGAAAAGACAAGGCGGAGGACTGCCCATTGGGGAAAGAGGGAGCAGTTGACAAAAGTCAGCTCAAGTGCGTACTCTGCGGGAACGCGGTGCACACCCCCAACCATCCGGGTTGCCCTAAGCTCCAGGAGCTTAAAACAAAAACAGTTCTGCAGAAGTAGCCCCCAGTGAAAAATCCACTCGGGGCAGCCATACCCGTCACCCCTCAATTGACCTACGCCCAAATGGCTTCTGGCCAGGGGAGTACGGGAAAGCAGCAACTACCAAAGGTAGCGCCGCAAGTCTCAGTGCAAAGGGCACACGATCCAACGGTCGATTGCAAATCCTCCATTGAAAGGCGTATGGATCGGTTAAAGGAGCAGTTAAGCCAAATTCTGGCGCTCCTGCAGAACCAAGCATGTCACCATCCATGATGGCTGCCCAGACGGAGAGTACATATAAGATCCTTGCAGTGAATGCAAGGATCCCACGAAAAAACGAGGTCTAGTTGCAGAACGACTATATCAGAGCTCGAACTGCCAAATGCGGCCTCGATGCGTGAAGTGCAGTGGAAAAGACAAGGCGGAGGACTGCCCATTGGGGAAAGAGGGAGCAGTTGACAAAAGTCAGCTCAAGTGCGTACTCTGCGGGAACGCGGTGCACACCCCCAACCATCCGGGTTGCCCTAAGCTCCAGGAGCTTAAAACAAAAACAGTTCTGCAGAAGTAGCCCCCAGTGAAAAATCCACTCGGGGCAGCCATACCCGTCACCCCTCAATTGACCTACGCCCAAATGGCTTCTGGCCAGGGGAGTACGGGAAAGCAGCAACTACCAAAGGTAGCGCCGCAAGTCTCAGTGCAAAGGGCACACGATCCAACGGTCGATTGCAAATCCTCCATTGAAAGGCGTATGGATCGGTTAAAGGAGCAGTTAAGCCAAATTCTGGCGCTCCTGCAGAACCAAGCATGTCACCATCCATGATGGCTGCCCAGACGGAGAGTACATATAAGATCCTTGCAGTGAATGCAAGGATCCCACGAAAAAACGAGGTCTAGTTGCAGAACGACTATATCAGAGCTCGATTCACTCTTTCGATGTATAAGACTGTACTCGGAGGAGAACTATTTCATTTTGGTCGGGGACTTAAATGCCCGTCACGGTTACTGGGGAACTATAGTTTCCAATAGTAGAGGAGACCAGCTTTACAGCTGGTATTGCTTGCACAGTGTCGAGTATAGACTCGATTTGAAAGCAACAGAGAACTCGCCATACCCAGACGCGATTCTTATCTGGATCTCATGCTGTTTGACGCAAGACTGCAGCTGACAGACACAAACTCACAAACGGTAAACTGTTTGAACACTTTCGTGTATCTCAGTGACCATTGCGGACTCAGTGCCGAAATAAAGATTCGATACTGCGGACTTAGGACAGTTTGTTCAAACGTATCCCAACAATTACAGTAGGACACGTTGGACACGCTTATCCAGACAAATGACGAGAGCAATCTCCTCGAATGCGCTCCACATACCGTCCAATAGAAACTTGTCAAACGAGTAGATTGACATGTATCCTATACAATTGGACGAGACAATAAAACGAACGATGGACAGTACGATACCACGGTATACACGCACAAACAAAGAAAACTTGTACCGCAATGCTCGCTCGAACATCGCTCGAACATCGACGTACCGTTTCTTCTTTGTCTGTATTTTATCGCTATTTCAACAAACGATGCTCAAGTGAGCTAGCCAACTGCATTCCTCCTCTCCATGAAATCACCCGCAATACTCGTCTCGCCAGGAATGCTCATCAGTTTACCCTTAAGCCTACTTTCGGACGCACAGTTAAATTTAGAGACTCGTTCTTCAGCCGTACTACGCGAATTTGGAATGCTCTTCCCAGCCCTATATTTCCCACAGACTACAACCCGCAGATATTTAAGACCAATGTGCACAGGTACCTCCTCTCCCTTTCTCCCTCTATACCTTCGGCCCGTGCTGTGTCTTGACCCCGGACACTTAAGGGTATTAGCAATAGCTTGAGCGCGCGCAAATTATAAAAAAAAAAAAAACGCTTAAGTTTTATTACGGCTTAGAATAATTTAGGGTAGATTAAGTAATTTAAATACAAATAGCCTTTGAAGAGCCAAGTTCTTAAGTTTTCTTGGCAAAACGAAATTAATAAATACGTCTTCGGACAGAATAAAAAAAACGATAGTAAGGCAATTAGAGTTGTAGACTGGATTAGCTTAGAGTACCAGCATAGGGTCAGTAAGTTAGTTATAAGTTTATATCAATTGTTAAGGTGAAGCTAGAATTAAAAGGCGCGGGTTCAAAGCCCAGTAGGGGCGGATAGTTTTTCTTTTTGTTTTGTTCTTCCAAAAAGAAAAAATATCAAGAAACTGAGTACGTGAGTCCCTAGAATGGAGGCGATCCGGCAGTCCGATCGCCAAGGAGCGGACGGGGAACACCGGTGACCCAAGTGTCACGTCACCAACCAACGGTGTGCCAAGAAGGCACGTCGAAAAGGAGAAGAAAGAAGCGCATCCAAAAGTGCAAAACATCGCCTCACTGACGCGTCACTAGAAAGACGGCAGGAGGGAGAAAGCGCTCCATCTACGTCATCTAATGAGAAGGCAGCTAAGGCCGAAGCAGATGATGACCTCTGACACAGAGGAAGAAGTAGAGGCAATAATTCGTGCGAAAGAAGACAAAGTTTCTAATTTGAAGGAGGAAACTGACAAACTCCTTCAAGAAATTAGAGCACTTCGTGCAAGTAATCTTGAAAGGAGAAGAATTGAGGATGAGCTAGAGCTACAAGGGCTCAGGCAACAACAACAATAGCTGGCAAAGCCAACTCAGCCACAAAAGCGACAGCAACAACAGCAAAAAACAACACAACAGCTGAAGCAGCAACAACATGCAGCTGCTCAGCAACAACAGAAGTCTGCAACAGCTGAAACAGCCAGCAGTTCAACAATATCTGCACGTAGCAACACAGCAGAAAAAGAAGCAACATCAGACAACAGTTCAGCAACATCACCAATCAGCAGCTCAACAACAACAACAGCAGTCAGCAGTACACCAGCAGCATCAGCAGGCAAAAAATAAATGAAAAAGGCCACCCATCAACTTGTTCAAGACGGATCCCATACAAACTGCACAGGTATGTAGGCGGGACATAGGTAATGGCAATTTTAGCATTACGAAAAATAAAGGGTTTGAAAAATACTCTACCCCTGTAAGACAGTAGAGCATCATAAAGCTCTTAAGACGGAAAAAAAAGGAAAAAGGAGAAAAAAATCAATCCAAATTATTAAAGATCGATATCTTCCAACTGCTCAAAGAGCATGTGTGTGACGGTCCCGAGTTCGTAATGGTTAAGTCCTTCACCACAGCTAATGCAAAAAGAGAGGGGCGGAAATTACCGTTCTTTATTGTACAGCTGTCATCCAACAGCAAAATAAATAAGTAGAATGACATAGAAACATTAGCTGACTATGATTGCGTCTGAGAAAGCGTTAGAAGGCGAGACGGCATTCTCCGCTGCGTTCGTTGCCAAAGGCTTGGGCACGCCGCGTCGAACTGCCAAATGCGGCCTCGATGCGTGAAGTGCAGTGGAAAAGACAAGGCGGAGGACTGCCCATTGGGGAAAGAGGGAGCAGTTGACAAAAGTCAGCTCAAGTGCGTACTCTGCGGGAACGCGGTGCACACCCCCAACCATCCGGGTTGCCCTAAGCTCCAAGAGCTTAAAACAAAAACAGTTCTGCAGAAGTAGCCCCCAGTGAAAAATCCACTCGGGGCAGCCATACCCGTCACCCCTCAATTGACCTACGCCCAAATGGCTTCTGGCCAGGGGAGTACGGGAAAGCAGCAACTACCAAAGGTAGCGCCGCAAGTCTCAGTGCAAAGGGCACACGATCCAACGGTCGATTGCAAATCCTCCATTGAAAGGCGTATGGATCGGTTAAAGGAGCAGTTAAGCCAAATTCTGGCGCTCCTGCAGAACCAAGCATGTCACCATCCATGATGGCTGCCCAGACGGAGAGTACATATAAGATCCTTGCAGTGAATGCAAGGATCCCACGAAAAAACGAGGTCTAGTTGCAGAACGACTATATCAGAGCTCGATTCACTCTTTCGATGTATAAGACTGTACTCGGAGGAGAACTATTTCATTTTGGTCGGGGACTTAAATGCCCGTCACGGTTACTGGGGAACCATAGTTTCCAATAGTAGAGGAGACCAGCTTTACAGCTGGTATTGCTTGCACAGTGTCGAGTATAGACTCGATTTGAAAGCGACAGAGAACTCGTCATACCCAGACGCGATTCTTATCTGGATCTCATGCTGTTTGACGCAAGACTGCAGCTGACAGACACAAACTCACAAACGGTAAACTGTTTGAACACTTTCGTGAATCTCAGTGACCATTGCGGACTCAGTGCCGAAATAAAGATTCGATACTGCGGAATTAGGACAGTTTGTTCAAACGTATCCCAACAATTACAGTAGGACACGTTGGACACGCTTATCCAGACAAATGACGAGAGCAATCTCCTCGAATGCGCTCCACATACCGTCCAATAGAAACTTGTCAAACGAGTAGATTGACATGTATCTTATACAATTGGACGAGACAATAAAACGAACGATGGACAGTACGATACCACGGTATACACGCACAAACAACGAAAACTTGTACCGCAATGCGACAATAGACGCACTTCATCAACGGAAAAGTAGACTCCTGTCAAGATTAAAAACCTTGTACAGGCGGTTTACTGACAGACGAGATGAGGAAATTATCGCTCATCAAAAACATACAAATATTAATTCTCCAGAATTACTGTTAACTTGCATTGGAACAATAAGATTCGGGCTGTAAGATCCAACAACCCGAGCATGTTTCCGCAAATAAACAAAAATTTTCGTAGTAAGCATAGCGATCTTCCGTGTCTTAAGCTCCCCAGAACGACGGACAACGAACTGACTACAGCAGGTATTGATCCGGACAACGCGGTACTCGACGATAACTTCTTTGTGGTCGAAGACCCGCAAGGAAAAATTCAGGTACTAAGCGCGGTCTTTCAGGAAGTGTGTAAGGTGCATGAGATTGTTCGCCCGAACCACGACCTGGAGAATCGCGTACAATCTTGCAAACTCGCAACTTCGACAAGACATGCAACAATGACGATCTGAGAATATCGGCTTTGTCGTGTTCAATGAACATAACATGGCAGATAATGTCATCGCCGACGAAGGGGTTCATCCCCCGTTCATATCGAAGACAGAGCTCCAAGCGGTCTTCGAATCACTTAAGAAGAAAAAGTCCGTTGAAATTGACGGGATCTCGAACACTGTGCTAAGACATCTCCCCCTAGATGTGGGTAATATGTACACTATCCTGTTTAACAATGCTCTGAATAATGCACATTATCTGGAGCACTGGAAAACAGCGATTGTGCAACCCATATCCAAGCGAGGTAAAGATTCCTCGAATCCGTGCAACCTCCGGTCAATAAGTCACCTCCCGAACAGCAGCAAGGTATTCGAGAAGGTGATAAATGGCCAACTGGACAGAGGACAAACATATAATTCCGGATAACCAATTCGGTTTCAAAGCGGGGCATGACAGTATTCATGCCGCGTCGAAACTAGCGTCGGATATGCAATGGAATAAGAGCCAGAAACAATGTACGGGTGCCTGCCTGATTGACCTGGAGAAGGCCATCGACACCGTATAGTTAGAAGGACTTTTGTACAAGCTCAATGGGCTAGGCATTAGCAAACCACTGCTGTACCTACTGTGTAACATGCTTACTGGTAGAAGGTTCGTCGTCAAGAACGGCAATGTGACCTCTGCAGGTATATTTGAAGTAAAAAATGGTCTCCAACAGGTGCCGCTAATTCGCCGATCTTGTTGACTTGATCGTGTACAGATCAGGTAAAAAGATCGAGGACATCACTACCCTCGCGCAGGGTGACTTCGACTCATTCATGAGAAGTTGCAGTGACTGGAAGTTGAAGATCAACTTTCAGAAGTCGGAAACCATACTGTTCAGGACCCCGTTGTATAGAAAGTTCTCAATTGTTGGCAACCACTGGACAGAAGGACTGTAGTCAGATACCTGGGGATCTGGCTAGATAATTATCCATATTTTAACAAACATGTAGATGCTGCTCTAGCCCGAGCCCGAATCGCTTTCGCTCTTACAAAGAGACTGTTTTACAACAGCCAACTCGATTCGAGGGTGAAGGTAATCTGCTACATGGCCCTTATCCGGCCAATGCTCACCTATGGCTGTCCCGTGTGGTTCAACGTGGGTGCAAGCTTGATGGAAAAGTTTCGGGTGTTTGAGAGGACTTGCCTTAGGGCTTGCCTTCGCCTTTGCAAAACATCAGAGTCCCAGTACAAGAAATTCTACTCCAATGAGGTATTATAAGATATATAAGATGATTCGAGGTCATACTGCCAGAGCGATGAACTCGATCAATAACTTGTACTCGGGGGCTTACTACCCCAATCCTCAATACCACGGAAGGGTACGTCATAACGGCTTCGTCCCCCCAGAAGCATTCCTCCATTTTGATAAGCACGGTCTGATACAAAACATCGCCGGTCATCGTCGTACAACTGTGGATGGCGTCTCAACCACGACCGCTCCGTCGCACGACGAGTTGAGGAGGGTCTCCTCCGCCTCAGTACGGTGGTATCAAGGCGAGATGTTCGGGATGTTGGATTGCAACATCAAAAATTCTGGTGGTTAGGGTGTGAGGGAACTCCCTCGTCGAACCATTTAGACCCGGAGTATAGAAAGGGTAGTACAGTAGTAGTAGTAGTGGGGGCAACACCCCCAATTTATTAAGCTTAATACAAGCGAATAACTTAAACAATCTAAACTTAAAAACTAAAGCTTAACCTAGATGGTAGAAAGGAAGGACTAGCGCAGGAAAGAATGGGACTATAGGAGGTTTCGAAGAGAGGTTTTGCTAAGGTGGAAATCAAAAGAGTATTCCATAGTGTTAGCCAGGCTTAACATTCTTGATACCGGTGAGTTCAAGCCGTAATTAGTCCGATGTGGTCTAATGCGAAAGAAGGTTGCAGACCTTAAATTATAGGGGTTGACGCTAAGAGACGCAAAATCAAGAAGTGCGAGGCAGTCTCTATTACCGGTAATCAGTTGGTGGAGGAAGAGCAGATCGGCAGTTTTACGACGGTTTTCGAGGGACTCGAGGCGAATTAGTTTAAGGCGATCAGAGTAATTAGGTAAGTTGGTTCTGTCAGTCCAGGCAAGATCACGTAGAGCGAAACGTAGAAACCTACGCTGGGCAGCTTCGATACGACGAATGTGGTCCGCGTAATGAGGTGCCATACTTGGCTGGCATATTCGAGAATGGGTCTGACGAAGGTGATGTATAGCGATTTTGTGACATAAGGATTCGAAATTTCTTTTGACCAACGTTTGATAAAGCCAAGCGTAGAATTTGCTCCACTCATAATATTGTCAATATGGGAACGAAAGTTGAGCTCACGATCACAGATAACGCCTAAGTCGCGTAAAGATGATACTGAAGGGACTAGTTCATTGCTGAGGAAATAGTTTCTATGTGGATGCGGTGGACGTTTGCAGGAGTATGTAATGGATTGACATTTACTGATGTTTAGTTGGAGATCGTTTTTTTGACACCAAATAGAAAAACTATTTAGGTCATCTTGAAGAAAGTAGGAGTCAGAGGGGGAGGAGATGAACGAATAGATTTTCATGTCATCGGCGTAAACAGAGAGATGAGAGTTCATAATAATACGGTCAACATCGTTGATGGTAAGTACGAATATTAGTGGCCCGAGGTGGCTACCTTGTGGTGCGCCAGAAGTGGCTTTGATGGGCTTGGAGACAGACGATCTGAAGGTAACTGCGTATTCTCTGCTTTCCAAATACGATTTGATACATTTGTTACAGTGAGGTTGAAAACCTAGAGCAGTCAGTTTAAATATAATGACTGGGTGCGAAATTTTATCGAATGCTTTGCTAAAGTCGGTGGCTATTACATCGACTTCTTTGCCGTCTTCAAATGCTCATAATGCCTTAGACACAAATTCTGTAAGGTTCGTAGTCGTCGATCTGCCTGTCAGGAAACCGTGTTGGGAAGTTGAAAATAATGCTTTGCAGTGAAAAAACATAGAATCGTACACAAAGCTTTCGAATAGTTTAGGTACGCAAGATAGCTTAGCTATGGGACGATAGTTACTTATGTCGTTTTTTGGACTTTTCTTATGTATAGGGACAATAAAAGAGTTCTTCCAAAGCTGAGGGAAACATCCTTGAGAGAGGGACATATTGAAAAGAGTTGCTAGGGGTTGAGCCATGTGCCCGATGTGTTGCCCGCAATTGTCTTAAGGACAATGGGTTATAGTCGTCCGTCCTTAAGTGTGTTGATCTTTTCTTCAACCAGGCGCGCAGTTACGTGAATAGAAGCTAATGATGTTTGGGCGGAATTCTTCAGATATGAGAAGTAATCTTGATCGAGCTCAGCGGAACAACCATTGTACGATTGACTGAAGAAATCGGCGAACAAGTTTGCGATGGTTTGGGGATCAGACGAGGCAGTGTTACCAAATTTGAGATTAGGAGGACAGCTATCACATGTTCGCTTGGCATTAATAACTCGGTAAAAATTCTTAGGATCCGTTATGAGATTGGATTGCATTCGGTCGATATATTTCAGATAGAGAGATTCAGAAAGCTTAGCAAATTTTAGGTGAGTATGCTGGTAAATGGAGTGGTCGAAGCCAGAGCGAGACTTGAGGTAAGCTTTCCAGAGTTTGTTTCTTTTGTTACGAAGTGATCGCAATTGTTTATTATACCAAAGAGGGGATGTGGGACAATTTGCATGGTATTTGAGAGGTACAGCTTTAACGAGACAACCGGAGATTATAGAGTAGAAGGACGAAAGAACGGTTTCAATATTAATGTAAGCAAGATTGATGCTGGCTGGGTGCTGTGGGAATCGGGTAGGCACTGACTGGCGTCAACCTGGCGATGCCCAGTGTTGTAACTTTTTCTACACACCAATTGTGCTTATTTTACCTCCAAGTGGTAGCCATCGGGTACTGGTTGTAGTTCACCCGAGCTCTACTTGCCAAACTTATAAGTGCGACCTCTTGTCCTAGGGGTTACAAAAAAGGAACTGGCCCTCCAGGTTGGGGGTTGTGCCGTCGGGGTAACTGCCCGGCCACACAAAAAATTGCTAGTTACGATGCAACAACAAGCCTCGGAAACGGATGATTTCACTGATGACAACCCCTGCAAACGATATACGGACAACGATCTTCGGATTTGTACGTGGAATGTAAGGTCCCTTTATAGGCCACGTGCAGCCGAACAACTAGCGGAAGCCCTAAACTGCTGCAAAGCAGATATAACCGCCATCCAAGAAGTGCGATGGGATGGACCGGGCAAAAGAAGGATGAAAAACTGTATATATTACGGTGATTGCTACAAACAACAAAAACAGCGCCTATTTGGATGTTTATTTGTCGTTAGAGGCAGACTTAGGCAAGTAGTCCTATCGTTCAGGTCCGTGAACGAGCGCCTTACGACAATTCGCATCCAGGCTAAATTTGCGCACATGCCCCCACAGAGGAGAAAGATGATGAGTCAGGGGCAGACTTTCACATTATAAAAGAAAGGCTAGCGGCGGTAGGGGCCGAGTTTTTTTCGTACACCCCAAAAGGGAAGAAAATGCAGACCATGCTCCTTAAGGGCGTGGATCCTGCTACTGATCCCGAAGAGATCCTCGCTGTACTGCGCCAGGCGCAGAGCGACGTTGTCACGTTAGTTTGGGTTAAGCCCTTCACCACTGCGGTAACGAAAAGGGAGAACAGGAAACTTCCGTTCTTCCTTGTTCAGGTCACCCCAGACAGTAGAATAGAAAGCCTAAAGCGAATGACTCGTTTAGGCTTCAGTTCTGTTAGTTGGGAAACATTAGACGAAGACGAAGCACATACTCCAATGTGCTCGCTGTCAGAGGTTTGGGCATGCCGCGGCGAACTGCAACATGGAGTCTCGCTGCGTCAAATGCGCAGAAACCCACAATCCAGGGGAATGCCGTTTAGGGAAGTAAAAAGTCGAGGACAGGGCTATGCTCACATGCGTACTCTGTAAGACCAATGGGCACCCTGCTAATTATCGGGGATGTCCTAAAGTCCAGGAGATCAGAAAGAGTATAGAGGCAAAGAACCAAGTCAAAATGGTAGAAGCGAGGCTAGTGCCCAGTGTTCCAGCTACCACTGTTACGCCGGCCGTCTCCTACGCCCAAATGGCATCAGGAAGGCGACCGGTACAACAGACAGTGCCGAAGGTGACCCCGGTCCCAGTGGCCAGGCAACCTGCCTGCAACCTGCCTGAAGCAAATCTGGATATGATGGCGGTACTGCTCTCTATCCAGGGGCAGATCGTGCGCAGCCATTAGACCGAAGATGTGTTTGCCGTGCCAAACGCATCATCGGTCTAATGGCTGCGCGCGCAGCTTGTAACCTTAAGATCCTAGCAGTGAATGTGAATTCGCTGATTAGGACAGAACGCAAATTAACGCTCTGTAACCTTATGCAAACTCACAATCCAGACGTGCTGATGGCCAGCGAAACTAAGCTGAACCAGACGCGCACACTCTGGTACAAGAATTACCACGTAGTTCGAAGAGACCGTCACCAATCCTTGCGAGGGGGCGGGGTCGCTCTCTTAATCAAAAAAGGCCTGTCATAAGGTCATGTATAGCAGTGAAGTGCGAAGATTTCAAGTGCTAGAAACGTGTATTGCACGCATTCCTCTTCAGGGTGGAAAGCGGATATATGTGATCGCGATCTACGCAGCTGACAATCCTGCACTCAATCGCAACTTCATTTCAGAACTCGATACTCTTTTCACTAGCTTTCGACTGAGCTCGGAGGAAAACTACTATATCATTGCTGGGGATTTGAACTCCAAGCATAGAGAATGGGGCAATAGAGTGCGTAACGACAGGGGGACCCCACTGTATAACTGGTTGGCAGAGCACAATATTGAGTTCAAGCTAGATTTGCTTGCAACTGATAGGCCATCGTACCCCAGATCCGGGTCCTATCTAAATCTGTTGCTGATCGACTGACGACTGACTATACTAGACATGGAAAGACGAACGCGGAACTGTTTAACTGCGGTTGAGTACGAGAGTGATCACTGCGGACTCTTCGCAGCTATTCAGCTCCCGAACGAGGTGGAAGAACTGGAGGAGTATGTCCAGAGGAATCCTTATAATTACAATAAGACCCGCTGGCCTCGCTTCTCCAGGACGTTATCCACAGAACTACGTTCGAGTGGGATCAATCCTCCGTCAAACAGAAACCTAACGAACGAAGAGGTTAACAGGTAGCTCATACAAATGAACGACGTAATTAAACGTACCATGGACAAGACTAATCCGAAGGTAGTACAAATCGATGACAGCGATGTTTATCGAAATGCTACCGTCGATGCACTTCAAGTGCACAAAAGTAGGCTGCTGTCAAGACTCAAACTCGTACACAGGCGGTTTACAGATCCACAAGACGCGGAAGTCAGGGAATTGAAGTCGGAGATCAAGAACCTCCAACAGTTAATACGTATGAACTATAGCTTGGCTATAAGCTTGCACTGGGGCAATAAAATCCGGGCTGTACGATCTAACAACCCGGGTATGTTCCCACAAGTAAATAAAATATTTCGGATGAAAGATCAAAACGACATTCAGGCCGTTAGACTTCCCAGAACGACAAATAACGAACAATTACTGACTTCAGTTGGCATTGATCCAGATGGAGCAGTGCTAGACAACGACTTCTTCCTGGTTGAAGATCCCCAGGAGAAGGTGAAAGCAATTGGTGCTGTGTTTCAGCGAGTGTATTCGGTCAACGAGGTTCGTAGACCGAATCACGACCTGGAGCATAGAGCCTCGCTAAACCACTTCGAGCTCCGAAACGAGATAAGTCAATAGCGATCTGAGAATCCTGGTTTTACCAGGTTCAGCGACGATAACACGGCAAATAATGCCGTCGCCAATGATGGAAATCACATCTTGATTTCTCAAGAAGATCTTCAGGGTATCTATAACTCGCTGAAGAAGAAAAAGTCGGTGGGAATCAATGGTATACCAAATATTGTGCTTCGCTATCTTCCCCCCGAAGCCGTGCAGATTTACACAACACTGTTCAATAATACGCTGAGTAATGCTTATTACCCGGTACACTGGAAAACAGCTGTGGTGCAACCAATCCCTAAACGGGACAAAGACAAATCTATCCCGACAAATCTTCGGTCGATTAGTCTTCTTCCTTGCATAAGCACGGTCTTTGAAAAGATAGTCATTTGAGTTCTGAAACAATGGGTTGAGGAAAATAAAATCATACCGGACAACCAGTTCGGATTCAGGGCGGGGCATGAAACTATACATGCCGCGTCCAAACTGGTATCCGACATTCAGTGGAACAAAGACAAAAAGCAATGCACGGGTGCTTGTCTGATTGACTTGGAGAAAGCGTTCGACACCGTTTGGTTAGAGGGCCTCTTCCTCAAGCTGGTCAGGCTCGGCATAAGCAAATCATTGCTATACATGATCTATGACATGATAATAGGTAGAAAGTTCGTAGTGAAAAGTGGCGACGTAACTTCTTCCACGGTCCTTGACATCAAAAATGGTCTGCAACAGGGAGCGGTTGGTTCGCCGATCTTGTTCTCAATATTCACTGCAGATCTTATAGGTTCCATGCCGCATTTAATTGCGTACGCCGACGATCTAGTACCGTACAGATCAGCTCCGAAGGTCGAAGTAATAAATAACTTGTTGCAGCGTGACTTCGAACAAATTCAGCCATTTTGCGACGACTGGAAGTTAATTATCAACTTCCTGAAGTGCGAAACTATCCTTTTCAGGACCCCGCTGTACATGGCAGCAGGGGATACGCGCACATACTGGCGTAAGTTCGGCATAGTTGACCCGCAGGGACGGCCGTTAGATGTGAAAAGTGTAGTAAGGTATCTAGGCATTTGGTTGGACCAATATCTGTATTTTGACAAACATATAGATATTGCTCTGGCGAAAGCTAAAAAGGCCCTTGCTGTGGCAAGGGGGTTGTTTTACAGCAACCAACTTAACACCAGAGTAAAGGTAATCTGCTACATGGCCCTCATCCGGCCAGTTATGGCCTACGGTTGTCCACTATGGTTCAATGTGAGTCCTTCCCAGATGGAAAAGATGAGGTTGTTCGAGAGACAGTGTCTTCGCACTTGTCTCCGGTTGTATCGTACACCCGAGTCTGAGTACAAGAAGTTCTATTCTAACGAGGTCCTGTACAACGAGGCAAACTTGAACAGGATAGATAATTTTATTATTAAACTGAGCAGAAGGCATATTGCACGAGCTATGACTTCTTCCAACAGTCTGATCTTTGGGGCTTACTACCCCAATGTTATGTACCATGAGAGAGTGCGCCTCACCGGCTTTATTCCTGCTGAAGCGTTCCTCCATCTCAACACAATTGGCCTAATACAGGATCCACAAGGATGTCCTGTCATCTTCCACGTCGTATGCCGATCAGTGGACAGGCGACTCCAATACGAACGGGATGTCGCTCGCAGTCACGAGGATCTCCTCCGGTTCAGTAGAGCGATCCCCGCTCGTGACAGGAAAGAGTCTGCCAAAGAACGGCTATTTTACTGGTGGTTACACCAAAACCGCTGGCTTTTCTAGATCTAGCTGACCAGATAGTTGACCATGGTGGCCAACTTACATAGGATTAAGGTAGTAATAAGGGGAAAAAAAAAAAATTAAAAAACTAAAAATCCAAAAAAACTAAAAAACAAAAAATCCAAAAAAAAATTAAGACAACAAAAAAAAAAGAGGTGCACCACGGCGTTTAAAATATATATGTTAGGCATACATAAAATATACGCCCTGGTGCACGTGTCCGTACTGTTACGGACATAGTTAAGATAGTCTTAAGTTTTATGTTAGGGTAAGGTAGTTAAGTAAAGAAGTCAAGTTTTTTCAAAAATTTTCTTGACAAATGAAAAATGTAACAAAAGATTGTGTTAGGACTAAACAAACATAGATTAAGCCGAAAGGCACATTTATACCGTAGATTAGATTAGCTTTGAGTACCCGCATAGGGTCAGTAGGTTAGTATTAAGAAAAACAAAAAAAAAAATTGTAAATTCTTAAGTTAGTTAAGCTAGTACAGCCTACACGACACCACATCCGATAACGGATTTAGGCTGATCGATTTTGCTGCGGGGCGAAATGTTGTAGTAGCCAGTAGAAGATTCCCACATCTCGATATTCACAAAGGAACATGGAGATCTCCTGATCAATAAACCGTCAATCAGATTGACCATATTGCGATAGACGCAAGGCACTCCTCCAGTATCATAGATGTCCGAACGTTCCGAGGCGCCAACATTGATTCGGACCACCACCTTGTTGTAGTCAAGATAAGGCTGCGGATATGCCGAACACCGCCAAGACAAAGAAATACTGTGAGGAAGTTCAACGTCAGCCGCCTACAATCGCAAGAGATTGCCAAATCCTTTTCCGATCCTGTCTCCCTTAACCTCTTAAGAAATCCTACGCCGCCAACATCAAGTATTGAAGACCAGTGGCAGCATTGCCAAAAAGCCATCAGAGATGCCGCCTCTGATGTGCTGGGTTTCAATCCGCCACCACAACGAAACCCCTGGTTTGACAACGAGTGTCGGCAGGCGAATGCAGCCAAGCAAGAAGCATACAAAGCGGCACTGCAAAGAAGGACAAGAGCTGCTCGGGAGCTCTACGAGCAGAAGAGGAGAGACGAACACCGGCTTCTCAGGAGAAAAAAGAAGGAGCATGAGAAGCGCGCGATCGGCAGAATAGAGGGATATTACTGCAGAAATGAGGTGAGGAAGTTTTACCAAAGGGTAAAGTTAACCAGTCAAGGTTATAAAGTCCGAACCGAAGCCTGTAAGGATGATCAAGGGAACATCGTAGTAGAGTCACAGTCGATGCTGCGGATATGAAAAAACCATTTCTGCAGACTGTATAACGGCGACGAAGAACCAAATCCCGCTGTCAGGCAGAGCGAACCATTCAACCCCAATGAAAGGGACGACGAAGATCAACAATTCCGTCCACCCGACCCGGATGAAGTGAGGATTGCCATATCTAAACTGAAATCCAACAAGGCTGCGGGAGCTGACGGCCTACCCGCCGAGCTTTTTAAAGCCGCAGGCGATGATTTGGTAAGGAGCATGCACCAACTCGTCTGTAAAATATGGTCGAAGGAAAACATGCCCGATGAATGGAACCTCAGCATTGTTTGCCCGATCCATAAAAAAGGAGACCCTTTGAACTGCGCCAACTACAGAGGCATCAGTCTCCTAAGTATCGCATATAAAATCTCATCTGCCATACTGTGTGAACGCCTAAAGCCATTCGTCAACAACCTGGTCGGTCCATACCAGTGTGGCTTTAGGACAGGAAAATCCACCATCGACCAAATATTCACACTACGGCAGATTTTGGAGAAAACCCAGGAGCAACAAATCGATACCCACCACCTTTTCATCGAATTTAAGGCCGCGTATGATAGCATCTATAGAGACGAGCTATACAGAGCAATGTCTAGTTTTGGCATCCCTACCAAACTCGTCCGTTTGTGTAAGATGACGATGGAGAATGCACGCTGCTCCATCAAGGTCGGTAAAGACCTAACCGAGACCATTGATGTCAAAAAAGGATTCAGACAAGGCGACGCGCTGTCATGCGACTTTTTCAACATCGTTCTTGAAGATATTGTTCAAAACTCGAACGCCAACACCAGAGGAACAATCTTTCAGAAGTCCGTCCAACTACTCGGAAGAACGCAGCGTGATGTCAATGGCGCTTTTGTAGGTATTGCAACGGAGGTCGCGAAGATGGGTTTAGCGGTAAACGAGGGTAAGACCAAGTATATGCTGTCAACGAGAAAGGACACCCAACACCGACGTCTCGGTCAGAACGTCACAGCAGACAGATATAACTTTGAGGTAGTCAAAAACTTTGTCTACCTAGGCACCGCTATCAATTCAGACAATGACACCAGCGCTGAAATCAAACGAAGAATAACCCTTGCCAATCGCTGCTTCTTTGGGCTAAGAAAGCAACTGGTAAACAAAGCCCTCTCTCGAACAACCTAGATAACGCTTTACAAGACCTTAATCGTCCCAGCCCTGCTATATGGCGCGGAGGCATGGACTTTGTCAAAAGCGGATGAAGCTGCCCTTGGTTGCTTCGAGAGGAAAATTCTTAGTGTGATTTTCGGTCCCGTCTGCATAGACGGTGAGTGGAGGAGGAGATATAATGACGAACTATACGGGCTGTTCAGCGACATCGACTTAGCCAGAAGAGTGAAGATCCAAAGACTGAGATGGCTAGGTCCAGTAGAGCGGATGGAAACCAATACTCCGGCCCGAAAAGTCTTCGAATCCACCCCCGAGGGACGGCGCAGTAGAGGAAGACCGCGACTCAGGTGGCGCACGCAAGTGGAAAGGGACCTCAACCAACTATGCGTGCGAAACTGGAGACAGCTAGCTAAAGATCGAGCTGGCTGAAGACGCTTGTTGGTTGAGGCCCAGGTCCACCCCGGACTGTAGCGCCACCTTAAGTAAGTAAGTAAGATTAAAATTAACGCGGCTAAGCAAAAAATTAAGCTTGACGAAATCAGTTTTACGAAAGTTAAGGCTACAAGAGGTTGGCGAATGATTTCTTCGAATCAAATTACTGTAGGAAAAGGAAACAAAGAGGGGAGGATGGTATCGGTCTAAAGTAGGTAGAAGATGATCGCTTTCAATGACAATGCAGTTAATAATGTCAGATGAAAATATAAGATCGAGTTGTTTATATTATTTGATAAAGGCCGGTGTTAGAGAGACAGTCTAGAAAGAGAAATTCCTTTTCAGCAGTTGCATTAGGAGAGACAAAATGTGTCTCATCAGCAGATTGAACCCATTGTAGACGGGGAAGGTTAAAATCACCCATGACCAGAAATAAATGAGTAAAGACATATTCAACTTCTTCTTCTCTTGCCCCTTGATTTCATCTGACAGCGTTTTTTATACGCTTTTTCTCCCCTGTCTGTGGATACGTGTGAGCTCGGAACAGCTGGCGAACAGCTGATACCCTTCCCCAACCATAGTATTGGGGTGAATTAGAGTTCTTATTTGAAAATTCGCTCGTTACTTGAACTTTTTTCAAATTTCGGTGTCAAATTTTCAACACAGTAAGGAGGGGTAAGCAAACGTACAAATCGTATGTTCATGAAGTAGCTTTCTGCGAGTTACAGTCTGAGGTAATAGGAAAAAATAATTTTGCCATTGTTTACATTAATTATTGAATAAATATACGACTTCATATATGTATTTTTGTATATACATAATATCGAAAAAAAGCATTCACACGAAACATGTGTACCGGCATCTAATAATAGCAATATTATTGAAATATTAGCTTGAATCACTTAAAATAAACAGCTTCTTTGCTTATTTTACTTGTTTTACAGAAATATACATGAAAGTTAATTGCAAATTAGTTTGAGTTAGGTACAGTTAAAGCCATTGATCTTAACAAATTATGTAATTTAATTGCAGAAGTTTTCACAATTCATGAATGAAAGATATAAAACTAAGTGCATTTGCCAGTCATCGCATATAAATCAGCTATATTTTACTCTGAAGAATTAAATTGATGCAAACTATTCCTGTAAAGAGAGCGTAGCATTACATTTTTATTCACGCAAGCGCCTTTTACAAATATATGTCCTCTTAAAAATATGAGTCACCTTCTGAACACCCTCCGAACAATAGGTACATGTTCGTGGGAAAATTCACGAATATCCCACAAAATTCATGAATCTGCCGCCATTATCCCACAAAATTCACGAATCGGCCGCCATATTGGGGTGAATTGACGAGCGTTGTAAAAGTATGAGTGTAATGCAAGGGAATTCCACTACTATCACATTTTTCTCCGGTGTGGACTAGGGGCAAAAATAGCCGAAGTTAAATATCTCTTTACTCATTAATTTCTGCCCATGCCTATGACATCGTCATTATTGAATAAATATACGACTTCATATATGTATTTTTGCATATACATAATATCGAAAAAAAGCATTCACACGAAACATGTTTACCGGCAACTAATAATAGCAATATTATTGAAATATTAGCTTGAATCACTTAAAATAAACAGCTTCTTTGCTTATTTTACTTGTTTTACAGAAATAGACATGAAAGTTAATTGCAAATTAGTTTGAGTTAGGTACAGTTAAAGCCATTGATCTTAACAAATTATGTAATTTAATTGCAGAAGTTTTCACAATTCATGAATGAAAGATATAAAACTAAGTGCATTTGCCAGTCATCGCATATAAATCAGCTATATTTTACTCTGAAGAATTAAATTGATGCAAACTATTCCTGTAAAGAGAGCGTAGCATTACATTTTTATTCACGCAAGCGCCTTTTACAAATATATGTCCTCTTAAAAATATGAGTCACCTTCTGAACACCCTCCGAACAATAGGTACATGTTCGTGGGAAAATTCACGAATATCCCACAAAATTCATGAATCTGCCGCCATTATCCCACAAAATTCACGAATCGGCGGCCATATTGGGGTGAATTGACGAGCGTTGTAAAAGTATGAGTGTAATGCAAGGGAATTGCACTACTATCACATTTTTCTCCGGTGTGGACTAGGGGCAAAAATGGCCGAAGTTGAATATCTCTTTACTCATTCATTTCTGCCCATGCCTATGACATCGTCATTAGAATCAATTTCGTTAAACACATAGTCGATGGCATCAATGGCGAGCTGGTAGCTTTGAATTGGTTGGGACGGGCTAATGTAGCAACAAAAGAGATATAGATTTCGTTTAAGAATAGATAGTTTAACACAAATGAACTCGAAATCGGCGGTCTGCGATGATTTGAAGAGTGAGGAATCATAATTGTTATTGATAGCTAGGAGAACGCCGCGCAGAGATGAGCTATCGGCCTTACCCAAACCATCGTCACGGAAAACACTGAAGTTAGAAGTAAAGAATTCGTAACTGTTAAAGGATGAAGAGAGGCAGATTTTGAGAGTTCAGAAATACGGTGGATGATTTTGTTCGCAATCCCCGAACGTTTTGATAATATATAGACAGGTGACTAATGGCGGTATCGGAATCGTTAGGAACGAGAATAGTTTTTAAAATTAACACGAGTTCGTTGAAGATGGGCGATTCGTTTTGAAGCGATATGAGAGGCGAATGTGGATAAATCATTAGCTACGTTAGTAGGGGGAATACTAAGACTCTCATGGAAAAGACGAAAATCTTTTTTAATTCGGAAGATTCGGTTGGGAGGCCTTCTTGGTGGAGCGAAACCATGACATACTAAGACTCTCATGGAAAAGACGAAAATCTTTTTTAATTCGGAAGGTTCGGTTGGGAGGCCTTCTTGGTGGAGCGAAACCATGACATTTGTTTTGGTAATCCCGTCGATGCAGATGGAGTCATCCTTGTCATGCAAATACGCAAGATAGAGACGAATGTTTTCATATATCTTACGATCACGTAAGCGTGAATGGACATAAGGTCCATCATCCCCAGAGTCGGTTAGTTATTTCGTTAGTTTAGCAGTAGGAGGAAACAGCGGGTCAATGAAGGAACGCTGTGGAGTTAACGATTTTGTGGGGTTAGTATTCGAAATATCAGAAGAAGATGGAGTAGAGGCGGAATGAGGCTTTGCTGGTACAGACAGTGGAGGACGATTGGGGTTGAGAGTGTGCGAATGAACAAAGTTTGGGTATTTGAGGGAAGGTTTGATAGAGGAGGATGCGTTAAGGTCAAATGATACGCGTTTGAACTTAGGGAATCGCGTACTTGTTTTAAACTTAGGATACAAGCCCGTTTTAAAAGACCAATTACTGCTTACTGGATTGTTGGACAACGGACGATTAGGTGTGATAATAGGGGGGTTAGATGTAGTTGGGCGAGATCTAGTGAGATTGTTACGAGAAGTGGGGTTGGAGGTTGGTGGGCGGGATCTCGGGCGAATGTTACGAGAAGGGAGCTTCTGAGTAACGGAATCCTGACGGGGATTAGGCGAAGTTGAACATTTTCTTGTACTTAAACTTCTTAAGTTAAAGTTGCCTCCGAAAGGGTTGGTAATAAGCCATTCGTATTTCCTGGGGATGAAGATCACGATTCGTCCATTTCTTAGCTCTTTTCATTGGTTGATGTCAAGATTGAGCTTCTGCTTAATAAAAGACTTGACTGATATTATACGTGGGGCACCGCTGATGATAAATGCAGACAGGTCATTATCGTGAGATCGGTTGTTCTCCTGAAGTCTTGTTATTCTCGAATCCCACTCTGATTTCGTCCAGGTTGTGCTGAAAAAGTTAAGTTTAGGAGGAAGAGGCTCTTGAGAGGGAATAGCCGAGGATTGTGAGCCGGTGTTGAAGATCTCGCATAAGGGAAGGCAATGTCAGAAGCTGAAGTTTCGCTGAAAAGTTCCTCCATTAACGATTTGTTGTTGTTGATAGACTCAAGTGTTGGAGTGGTGTTGGTGTTCCTCGCTGTTAGGAGCTGAGTCGCTGTCGAGTTGACTTATTAAAGGACCATATTGAACATCCGTGGAGACGTGTTTATCGGCCACTTTAAGGCGGTCGTTCCGCGGTTGAATGATATGCTCTAAATTGTTGAGATTTGTAAGATCGTCAAATAAGGATGTCATTGAATCGTTATGGCATTTTATTGAAAGCATGATATGCGATGCCGACAATTCTTTGCAATTAGGGCACACATATTGCATGACTCCACATAAGTCTTTGAGGTAGGTCGTGTAACGACCTTTTATGCCTACGCACGCGGGGTGATACGATTTTCCACAGAGTCCACTGCACATAATCATGTCACAAACGATATTAAAGCCGACCGAGAACATTTCACTAGCACAGCACTTTCCCATTTTGATATTATGATAGGTCGCGGGGTATGAAGAGCGTATGAAACAAAAAATTTAGCTTACAGCAAAAACTCGTGATGAAATAAGGGGAGCAATTTAAAGGTAATTAATAAAAAATTGAAACGGAAAAAACAGAAACACGTCTGAAATGCACAAAGGTAACAGATGTGATGCAGTCTATCTGCCGCAACCTACGGCCGACCTACATACATAGCTAAGGGTAGTTTAAGGTAGAGTAAGTTAACAAAACAAAAAAAAAAAAAACATTTATGGGTATGTAATGTATGTATGTACTCATATGTATGCGTGCTCTGTTAAGAAAGCTCATCGCGCGCTTCTTCCGAAAAATTGTGTTCAGCGACGAAGCTCATTTTTGGCTCAATGGGTACGTAAATAAGCAGAATTGTCGATTTTGGAGTGAATATCAGCCAGAAATATAGCAAGAACTACCAATGCATACAGAAAACGTCACAGTTAGGTGCGGTTTATGGGCTGGTGGCATCATTGGACCATACTTCTTCAAAGATGATGCGAATCGTAACGTAACTGCGAATGGTGTGCGCTACCGTGAGATGATATCCAACTTTTTTTTGCCCAAAATACAAGAGCTTGACTTGCATGACATGTGGTTTCAACAAGATGGTGCCACATGCCACACAGCACGCGCAGCAATGGACTTATTGAGGGGCGAGTTCGGTGAACATTTTATTTCACGTTCGGGACCGGTCAATTGGCCGCCTAGATCGTGCGATTTAACGCCTTTAGACTATTTTTTGTGGGGCTATGTGTTTGAGGCGCAGTCAAGGTCAACATTTGCATGAAATAATCTAGAAACATTAAATTATATGGACCGTACTATCGATTCAAATAAAGATTTCATGCATTTTTCTGAATTTTATTTGTTTTTTTTTTTAAAAAACTTTCCTATAGCTTTTAAAAAATCACCCTTTACATGGTTATATGCACATACCACAGTATATATTTGCATGTCTGTACATGATTTTGTATAGGTTTTTATACAATACGTATGTATATATATGTACTGTAGGTAATAAGTTAATTTGTAAGTATAGTTAAGTTTTATTTAGTTTTAATTATATTTTAAGGTAGAATAATTTTCACACAAATGTTCG
The DNA here is from genome assembly GCA_907269125.1 of Eristalis pertinax. Lineage (NCBI taxonomy): Eukaryota > Metazoa > Arthropoda > Insecta > Diptera > Syrphidae > Eristalis > Eristalis pertinax. The sequence continues at coordinate 78,622,505 of OU026145.1, read as the reverse complement.
GTTAATAAGTTTTTTCAGTTTTTTTTATTAATAATTTTTAAATATATTAATTTTTTTAAATATTATAAACAAAATGTGTTAGGTTAAGTCGAAAGATATTTTAAGATTAAGTTTAGCTTATAGTGCCCGCCGAGGGCCAGTAAGTTAAGACATAATATCACTGTTCGTCCCAGCTGGTCTTAAGCATTTTGTCTACTTTATAAGATTGTTATGAATTATAAAAGTAAAAATGTAATCCAAAAAAAAAAGGTTAGCAAAACTAAGCTTAACCAAAAGCACACCCGCAGGTATAATAATTACAATATTATTCTGAGAGACCGCACTCATAATAGTGGCGGAGTCGCTCTTTTATTTAAGAAAACTATTAATCAGAAGATTATGTATAGCAATTAAGCGCGTAGGTTTCGTTTGCTAGAGACGTGTATCGCACGCATTCCGCTTTCGGGTGGTAAGCGAATGCACGTGATCACTCTCTACGAGTATGCACTAGGAATTGCGGACAGGGGATCGCCTTGAACAACTGGTGATTGGGCGAAATACTTTCATTTCCCAGAAGCGGAAATTATCTGGATCTACTATTGATTAACAGACGACTGTCAATATAGCACGATGTAGATGTAGATATGTGTTAGCCATGGAACTCCGGTCGAGTGCGATCAATCCGCAAATGAACAGAAACCTAACGAACGCGGAGGTTGATAGGTACCTCAAACAAATGGACAGCGCCATAGTGCGTACAATTGACAGAACGATACCGAAGGTAGTGCCGACCGATGACTGCAATGTCTATCGGAATGCCACTATCGACGCACTTCACGTGCACAAAAGTAGACTGCTGCCAAGACTCAAACTCTTGCACAGACGGTTTACAGACCCGAGATGTCCGGTAGTTAGATCCCTGAAGTCAGAGATCAAAAACCCCCAACAGCTAATAAAAATACATTATAATCTTGCCACAAGCTTGAATTGGGGCAATAAAATCAAGGCTGTACGATCCAACAACCCGGGTATGTTCCCGCAAGTAAATAAATTGTTCAGGAGGAAAGATCAAAATGACATTTCAATCGTCCGACTTCCGAGAACAAAACGACAACGCACAACTAATGACATCAGTTGATATAGATCCAGATGAGTCCGTGCTAGATGACGAATTCTTCGTGGTCGAAGATCCCCAAGAGAAGGTTAAGACCATAGGCTCTGTTTTCGAGAAAGTGTATAAGGTCAACGAGGTCAAACGGCCAAATCACGATCTAGAGAACAAAGCCTTGGTAAATCACTTCTATCTCCGTAAAGAGATCAGTCGATGGCGATCCTGGAGAATCCTGGTTTTACCAGATTCGATGACGTAAATATGGCACATTGGAAGACAGCTGTAGTGCAACCAATCCCTAAACGGGATAAGGACAAAAGCATTCCGTCTAATCTTCAGTCGATAAGTCTTCTTCCTTGCATCAGCAAGGCATTTGAAAACGAGGACAACAATATTCTACCGGACAACCAGTTTCGATTTAGGGCAGGGCATTGGACAGTGAAAGCTGCTGCAAAGGTGGTTTCCGACATACAATGGAATATGGATAAAAAGCAGTGTACGGGTGCCTGTCTGGTCGACTTGGAAAAGCAATTTGATACCGTTTGGTTAGAAAGCCTTTTCCTTAAGTTGGTCAGATTTAGGCTAAAGAAACCATTGATAACAGGTAGGAAGTTCGTAGTTAAATGTGGCGGCGTGACTTCAAGTAGAGTATTTAGTATAGGAAACGGTCTACAATAGGGGGCTGTGGGATCCCCATTATTGTTTGCTATATTTACTGTAGATCTTCTAAGGTCTATGCCGCACCTAATCACGTATGCCGATGACCTAGTGGCTTACAGATCACCCTGTTGCAACGGGATGCAAATAAAATAACTGAATTTTGTCATGACTGGAAGTTGCTTATCAACTTATTGAAATGTGAAACTATACCTAACTACAAGGCTTCAAGGGATACGCGTAGGAACTGGAAAGAGTTCTGCATTGTTGACCTTCAGGGCCAGCCGTTAATCGTGAAAAATGTAGATCATTTTCTGTATTTTGACAAACATATAGAAAGGGCTGTGATCGGTGCTTAAAAAGCTTTTGCTGTGGTAAGTGGGTTGTTTTACAGCAGCCAACTTGATATCAGGGCGAAGGTGATCTGCTACATGGCCCTCATACGGCCGATAACGTTTTATGGTTGTCCTCTTTGGTGCAGCGTGAGCCCTTGGAAAAGGAAAAGATGGCAAAGATGAGGGTGTTCGAGAGACGGTGTCTTAGGACCTGTCTCCGGTTGTATCGGACACCTGAGTCCGAGTACATGAAGTACTATCCCAACGAGGTCTTGTATAATAGGGCTAACGTGAAAGGAATAGACAATTTTATAATTTCACTAACACGACGACACATTGCAAGGTGTATGATGTCTACCAACAGTCTGATCTTCGGGGCTTATTACCCGAACTTTATGTATCATGAGAGGGTGCGCCTCACCGGCTTTATTCCACCTGAGGCTTTTCTCTATCTAGATTCGTTAAATCTGATTCAGGACATGAGTTTATTTCCTATAATCTTCCACTCTGTACGCCGAACAGCTGACATGCGACTCCACTATGTGTCGACTATAGCCCGTGAACACGAGGATCGACTACGGTTCAGTAGAGCGATCCCCGAACGAGATAGGAGAGAGAGTGCAAAGGAGCGGCACTTCTTTCGGAGGTTACACCTGAACCAGTCTCCGCCATAGCCAGTGCGAAATTATTATAATAATAAAACTGTTGGACAACAGCCCACTTACATAGGTTTAAGTTAGATTAAGAAACAAAAAATAAAAATACAAAAATACAAAAATTAAAAAAAAAAAAAAATAAATAAATAATAAATAATAAAATTAAAAAAAGCGTGTAGATTATATCAAGCATATAAACAACGTACACGCCCTTGTACACACGTCCGCAATGGCACGGACATAGTGTAAGGTAGTTTAGGTTTTAGTGTTAGAGCTTAGGTTTGTTTAGTTTTTAATTTAAAGAAAAAAATGTTAGAGCGCCAAGTTTTTTCAGTCCATATACTTGACTGAAAAAAAAACAGATAGACGTCGAAAGGCAAATAGATAAGTAAGTTCAGATTATTTTAGAGTACGCGTAATGTGCATTACTAAGTGTGAAGGGTCAGTAGGAAAGATTTTAAGAACATGAATAATGTAGATAGTAAGATAGATTTAATCATTTTTGTCTAGTTTTAAGGATCATGAATTTTTAAATAAAAATTTTAAAGTTAAAAAAAAGCCATTGCTGTTGACTCGACGGGATCCCGGTTCGATCCCCATTGGGACAAGAAGTGGCAAAGAAGCCGCAGCAACAAAAGAGGGCTACAGCGCAGAAACAACAACCACCACCAGCTGGACATCAACAGCAGCTACTAGCATCTCACAGCATCAAAGACCAGCTACACAACAGCAACAGCGGCCAGAATCAAAGGAACTACCAGCAGCACATCCACAACAACTGCCAGCAGTTCACCAACAACAGCGACCATCAACAACACAGCGTTCGGCAACACAACGTTCAGCAACACAGCAGCATACAGCGACAGCCGTCAGCAACCCAACAGCAGCACCTAGCAACTCATCAGCAGCAGCCACAGAAGAAAAATAAAGTTCCGCCAATCAACATCTGCGGATATTGAACAAACTGCCAAGTTGTGCAGGTAATTTTTTTATAAGTAAAAATAAAGGCATGAATTAATACGCAATCCACTGCAAGACAGTGGAAGATTACAAGGAGGTGAAAGAATATCTGAAGATGTCGACGCTCGAGTTCTTTTCTTTCACCCCCAAAAAGCGAAAAATGCCAGTGAAATAGTGATGAAGCTTACTTGGCCGCTCGAAGCGGAGAAGGTCTTCCAACTGCTCAAAGTGCAAGTGTGTGACGGCATTGAGTTCGTCGGGGTCAAGCCCTTCACCACAGTGAAGGCAAAGAGGGAGGGGCGGAAATTGCCCTTTTATATTGTTCAGATTGCACCCACAAGCAAAGTGGATAACCTAAAGAAAATAAAGTTCTTAGATTACCACGAATGCATCTGGGAAAGTATACGAAGGCGCGATGGCATTGCCGCGTCGAACTGCCAAATGCAGTCTCGATGCGTTAAGTGCGGAGAAAACCACAGTGCGGATAATTGTTCTCTGGGGCAAGAGGGAGCAGCTGACAAGACTCAGCTCCAATGCGTACTCTGCCCTAAATTCCAGGAGCGCAGCCCCCAGTGAAAAAGCCACTCGGGGCACCCATAACTGTCACCCCTCAAGTGACATATGCCCAAATGGCGTCAGGTCAGAGGAGCGCGCAGCAGTCTTCAGTGCCAAGAGCACACGAACCAAGCACACAAATCCTCCATTGACAGGCGTATGGATCGGTTAGAGGAGCAGGTAGGCCAAATTCTGGTGCTCCTGCAGAACCAAGCACGTCACCAGTCCTGATGGCTGCACCTATAAGACCCTTGCAGTGAATGCAATTCCACGAAAAAACGAGCTCTATAGATTGTTGAACGATCAAAGCTAAGAGCTATTTCTGATTAGCGAAACCATTTTTTTTTTTATTTCAAAATCATTTTTATTAACAGAAATTCATAACATAACTTAAATACTAGACAAAAATGCTTAAAACTAGTTGAACGAACAGTGTTACTACTTCTAACTTACTGGCCCTAGGCGGGCACTCTAAGCTAAACTTAATCTTAAATTATGTCTTGCATATGTTTAAAATTATATGATTTATACTGTACAATTTGAGATTAAGAAAACTTTCAAAAAAATTAATAACTGAACTGATTTTATTTAAAACTTATATGCTAACTTACATACTACCTTAAAATAACTTAAACTACCTTAAACGAAACATACATACATATATACATGTATATATAGTGCTATACGCAGTTGTACAAATGTGTATACGTTTTTTTTTTGTTTATATATATATACATATATACAGCTTACAAAACTACCTTAAAAACTACCTAAGATACGTAGGTCGGCAATAGGTTGCAGCTGAATTAATCCGCTGCAAGGCAGAGACCGACTGCGCCCCATAAGGGGATCTGTACTACACTTTCCCTAACCAGGGTCTAAAGGGTTCGATGATGGAGTTCCCTCACTGCACAGCCACCAGAATTTTCGGTATTGCATTGCAACATCTTGATACCGTCATACTGAACCGGAGGAGACTCTCCTCGTTGTGTGACGGAACGGTCGTGGTTGAGTCGCCCATCCACAGTTGAACGGGCGATGTGGAAGAGGAGGGGTACCGCGTTTTCATTTTGGATCAGACCGTGTTTGCCCAAATAGAGGAATGTTTTTGGGGGGACGAAGCCGTTATGACGTACACTTTCGTGGTATTGAGGAATGGGGTAGTATGCCCCAGAGATCAGATTATTGGCCGAGTTCATCGTTCTGGCAGTATGACCTCGAATCATCTTCACCAGGAAATTGTCCACTCGTATCAGGTTCTCCAGTTGTATAACCTCAATGGAGTAGAATTTTTTGTACTGGGACTCTGGTGTTCTGTAAAGGCGAAAGCAAGCCCGAAGAAGCCTTCTCAAACACCCGAAACTTTTCCATCAAGCTTGCACTCACGTTGAACCACACGGGAAAGCCATATGTGAGCATTGTAGCAGATTACCTTCAGCCTCGCATCGAGCTGGCTGTTGTAAAACAGTCTCTTTGTAAGAGCGAAAGTGCCTCAGGCTCGGGCTAGAGCAGCATCTACATGTTTGTTTGAATATAGGTATTGATCTAGCCAGATCCCAAGGTATCTGACTACAGTCCTTTGCTCCAGTGGTTGCCCGTGTCGCCCAACAATTGAGAACTTTCTATACAACGGGGTCGTGAACAGTATGGTTTCCGACTTCTGAAAGTTGATCTTCAACTTCCAGTCATCGCAGCTTCTCATGAATGAGTCGAAGTCATCCTGCGCGAGGGTAGTGATGTCCTCGATCTTTTTGACTGATCTATAGACAATTAAGTCGTCAGTAGTTACTTTATGTATGTTCTGGACCAGGAAGTGGTTGTGTTGTTTATGTTATTTTAGTGTTGTTTATGTTATTTTATTTATGTTCTGTACCAGTACGTGTGTTGTTTCTGTGTGTCGCTTGTCAATGCGTTGTTTTATGTATGTTCTGTACCAGAAAGTGTGTTGTTTATGTTCGTTAATGTTGTTTATGTTGCTTAATGTATGTTCTGGAGCAGGGTGTATATGAGTTGCTTGGGGACATGAGTTGTTAGTGTGTCGGGTCTAGTTCTTTGGTGTTTTGTCGTGCGCCATGTGTGGATTGATGTCGGCGTTGTTTGTTTGAAAGGGTGCCGCGGTATATGTATGTTCTGGACCAGTAAGTGGGTTGTGGTTAGTCGCGTGGCAGGTGTGTCGCGTGCCAATGCGTGGGAAAAAGTATTGTGTGGTGTGTGGTGTGTCGATGTTTTGGCTTGGTAAAGGGGGGAGGAGGGTAGTGTTATCATGTTTGTGGATATTTGTATGGATTTTGTTATTTGTTATATTTGTGGTTTTTTCTTTTTTTGTCGTTTGCCATGTGTCATTCAAGTTGGTAGGCAAAGGAAGTAGATAAAGCAAAGAGTGTGTGTGCGAGGTCTTTGGTTGTTCCCGAGCGAGGTTGTGGGGTAGGTTAGTGAATAAAAGGTGGTGGATAGCAACTATTTGGGTGTACGTAAGATGAGCGTTGACAAGTTCAGAAGGAGTTTCAATCGGGTTCAAGCTTCAGAAGGTGGTCTGCAAGATCCTCCTTTAGAGGGGTTTAAACTATTGCCCACGGGTGATTTTGATCTGGAAGGAAAATGTTTGAGTAATGTTGGCAAGCCAAAGCGGTTACATCAGGCCGTCAACAAGGAGTACCTGGATGATAGTATAGATATTCAGAATAAATCCGTACTGATACTTCAGCAGTTTGTAGACAATATGGGGGAAAACTTACAGAAAGAACAAGGAAAAGCACTAAAACTTCACTTTAGTGGATACTTTGATGGTGATCATAAGACTTTGAAGAATGTGAAAGAACCAACTGATGCCAATGATGTCAGTACAAAGGGCTATGTTGATAAATGTGTAAGTGAGGCGTATAAAAGAGTTCTTCGCGGTATGGATTCAAAAATTGATGAAATTGAAATCATGAGAAAATATTGCGTGCGTATATTGATGATCAAAACGCCCGTCTCTTGGATATATATGAGAGTTATGAAGCCAAAAAAGATAAGAAGGAAGAAGATACCTCAGCTAAACTTTATAAAGAGCAATTAGAAAGGAATGGTGATATTAGTAAGAAAGCAAAATCATTTTCACCCATATAAATTCAGGCGACTGTGGTATCAGCTGGGTTTGTTAGTAAAATAACTTTGCAGTGAGCAGGAATGTTTTTTCGTGAGAGTCTAAGAGAAACGGATAAACATTGTACATGCAAAGTTATATGGACTGAAATAAAATTTTCAAGATAATTATGAAATTTACGCTACTCCAGATGATGGAGCTACTTGTTTATTATTTTGAATGCGGACTGGTGAATCATCATTATCAACATTAAGTGAAATAAGATTTCAAGTTCCATTTCAGCATGTTAAATTGCAAGTGTTTGGAGGCGAGCTGACGATGTATGGAAAGGTGTTACCAAATACGAAAGCAAGGCAAAAGTCTAATCGCTATCCAGATTATTGGTGATATTGTGATGTCAAAACGTTAACACCTGAGAAAATTAAAGCATCTGAAAGACAAAAGAAACCAGAAAGACAAAATAACCCTTATTAGGAACTAAAACACATTTTAGTCATTTATTTTTATAATGCCCCCATGCAAGGGTGCTTATTCCATCGCTTAATATATATCTTTTGGTATCATCATAACTTAAGGCTAACTTTTTTATTTTTTGTGTATACATGTTATGTAATTTGCTTTTAAAAATAAACATTGATTTATAAGGCTATTGGCCCTTAGTAATAGAAACACATAAAGACGCTTCTAAAGTCGAATTTTGTTAGGTGTAGCTAAGGTACTTTTAAGTTTCCGTAGTAATAAATCAGTTTTAACAAAACTCGAATTTAACGTAATCATTGTGAATAAACCTCTCATATTCGCTATTGTGAGCTAGCACAACCTGTCATATTCGCTCTCATTTTAAAACATTAAACTATCATTTTTAAATTCGACTTAGATACGACTCGGCCACATCTAAATATTTGTCGATTTTAGAAGTGGGTTGCTCGTTTATTACTACGGATTTCGTGTTAAACTCGAGTTTACGTAAAACTCGAGTTTAAATTCCTTTATTACTAAGGGCCATTGTTTCTTAACTGAACAGATAGTCTCTTATATTCTTCACTTCTTTATTAGTATCAGTGGAGAAGGAATACATTTTAGCTCGTAGTCCAACAAACTCCAATATTTTGTTAGATTTGTTTTCATCTTTGAACATACCCAGTACCTTACCATTAGTGAGGGGAAAAGTATGAGGATTGCCTTCGGGATACTCCGAGGTATCAAATCACGACAGGTTGTTATTAATGACATCATTATAAATGTCAGCATAGAAATCATCGCTCTTAAATGAATAAATGAATAAATCTGTATCTATATAGTTCAATTGAACAGAATCATTAAATTTATCTTTGATTGTTATTGAAAGTCATACATTAACCACTTTTAGAGTTCCAAGACAAGAAAGCCTAAATAAATGGGTTTTTTGAAATTTACTTTTGCGTGGTGCATTTTAATTACACACAGCTGAGAAAATCGATATGCTATGAAAACTGGGATGAGCAATTAATTTTCGTGTAGAATGCTCATTTCGTTCGCCGTCCCATTTTGTCACTGACTTAACAGACTTTCTCTTTTCGACATTTTCCATTGTCTTGCCATAGACACTATTATTCATAAGTTTGAACAAATTCTTCTCAAATTCATTGCAGGCTCTTTTTCGGTACTCAATATTGGATGAAATATATTTTTGAATCCCAATATAAACTAGGAGCGGTATAATAGTGGCATGGATCTAATTCATAGATTTTGATGCAAATTTCTCGGAAATTCTCAAATATATCGGCTAAAAGTAGTACATCGCTCTGTAGATAAAGAAGCATATAGTCTTTTAGAGTGGTACATTTGAAATGATGCCATACTTGTTGAGCATGGTTGTCATCCTCTTCTGAGCATACTTTTCCTGTAAGTTTATTGAAAAATGAAACAATCTTTGGCAGTGATCTTTCTTCAAAGCGTGACCATGAATCTATATAATCATATGGAAATATGCCTTTTCTAGTCACTAATGTAAAGGAGTCTTCATTTTGAAAAATGCTTCTAGTATTCTTCAAATTATTAGTTGCTAAATTTGCTGCCAATAAAACTAAGCTAGATTGAAGAAATCTGTTCGAATCCAAGAACCTCAATTCTACAGTTTGCTGTGTTTGCTCATCTATAAATATGCGTTTCGAGAGTGAAATGTAATTTTCTTTAGTTTGCGGGATTACTGTAATGCGACCATTAATTTTGGCTTTTAACAAAAAGATGACAGTCATACCCAGAAAAATTGTGCAATGAAATTGGGAAATATTTGGGTACACGAAAAAATGCGTTACATTTTTGATGAGCAGGTCCTCTATATTGTCCAGTCAAATGACAATGATCCCTAACTCTTACATCGGTTAACTTAAAACTATTCTTACATTTACTGCAAACAGGCATAGAGTTGAAAAAGTAGGTTTCCAAGTCAGTCAATGGAATCATTGGTTGTGGTTTCTGTATAACTTCTGTGCACAAATATTTTACGTCGTTCACCAACATTCCCACGAAACGATCCGGAGCGTTTTCGCCTAATAAAACAGTAATAGTAGAAATGGATATTTTTTTTTTTAGATTGTACTTACCAAAAAATGTTCTGTATTTATCATATTTGTTGTCGAATGAACACTTGATGTAATAACCGAAAGCACATGGGATATGAAGTTGAATATCTGCTGTTGATGGTGATTCTCTATCTGGATTAGTTTCGCACTGATGAATTGGTTTGAGGATTGACTCAAAATCTGCGTATATTGCGAATGGTACTTTCAACTTTCTCTCGAAATGTTCAAAATAGATTTTATTACTCTTCTCCGTTGGCATACTTGTTTTAATTTTGCGGCAAGAGTCGTCACTTTTATGTTTATTCAATTTCTCAAGGGTGGTGAAATTTAAAAGACATCCATTGCAGAAATGTAATTGAATGCAATTTTTTGTCATTTAGTTTCTTATTAGTCGAGAAATGTTTTTAATGTATACGTAATGGGTATTTCCGGCTTCATTGTTCAAGAATAGTAGGTTGTATGACTGCTCTTCTCCACTTGTGTATGATAGTATGGTCCAACGATGTTGTCGTTTTCATAACCAAAGATATTGATGCTAATGCTTGGATTGTTGCTGTTATATCCGATATTCTGTATGATGATGTTCTTTGGGGATGCATGGTTATTGTTTCGTCTAGAGCCGAAATAACAACCCATTTGAAGAAATACTCATCACTGTTTTCCACGTTGATGCATTCCTTTTTGTTACTTAGTTTTCTTGGTAGCTTGAAATGCATGGCTCCCTTCAATGGTTGATACTTGTTGACATTTACTTCGATTCTTGTAAATGAAAGTAAAGCCCATCCACTGTCCTTTTCCTGAAATTCTTCTAGGTTTGTCTTGATATCATCAACCATATCGCTTAATTGGCTCGGTAAATCTTCTTCACTGAGAGTGGTTACCATCTGGGTCTACATACTTTTGGAATCAATGGTCAAGTCATCATCGTCAGATGAGCTCTTGATGAATTCACAAAAGAGTTCAATATTGAATTTGAATGCTTGCAAGCGTTCCAATTCTGCTCTTAGCAATTCCAAAATCACAATATTGTTGATGTCAAAGAGTTTTTCTGCATTTAGAATACTTTCGTCGGTATTTTTGATGGAAAAACTCTTGACACGATTCTTAAATGCCACTACAATGATACAAACATTATTCTGGAGTAATTGTTGTGGGAGTTCTTCCGTTGATGATGTACCCATTTACTTTCCTCCATATCCTCATCGCAAACCCGACAACGTCTGAAAATGGTTTGTTTCATCCTTTTTGACGTTGAGCTCCTGCTGATGAGTTTTGCTTGTTGGAATTCACCTTTACTGAGGAAAGCGTACCCTTTTTTAAATGCCGCACAAGGGAGGACTTATCCCAAAAACATTTATCACACTTTGCACGAAAACATTTTCATTGCTTACACTTTCAATCCTGAACGGAAACTAATTCTTATTATCGAACACCATGCATAGAATTTAAAAATGCGAAGCCAGAAGAATAGTGACTGTGGAAAAAAAGACGCGAACATAAAAAAGAGTGAGAAGAAAAGAATTACCCTGTTGAAATATGTGGAACAGAACTGTGGGAAAAAGAGGTAAAAATAAAAAAAGGAGTTTATTTACTTTATTTTTCTTTTTTTTATTTTGTTTGCTTAATCATTCATTTTAAGAACTTTGCATTCTGTTAAAAGATAAACAAAGGAAGAACAGTGGGACAAAACTGTGGAAAAAAAGGACGCAAAAATAAAAACGAAACTCATTTTTCCATTCAATAATCTTTATTATTATTATTTTTTTTTTTTACATGTTTACATGTTTCGCGTTAGTTCGCCATTATCGTCCAATACGGGTCGAATGTCCACCATGGCCATCTGATCCCATAGCCCCACGTAACTCACCATATATAGGTGGTTCGCTATGGTTTCTATTGTTCTGTCGCTCATTGTCTGGTAACGCTGCGGCAGGCAGAGCAGAGCTAAAAAATATATATATATATAATAATTAAAATAAATAATGAAGAAAAGAAGAGACTTACATTGTATTCGCCAATATCCAGCATGATTCTTGGCCCGTACTTCGTTCTTGTTTTCCGGATCCCCATTATGGGGAACTCCCTGTTTTCCGGGAGGCTCTTAATGCCTTTTATCGGCTTGGTTGCATTCAGAGCGTTAAGCTCAATTGCCGCTGCCTTTACTGCTGATGGATCCATATTGTAACTGACTGATGTCAATGTAAAATTTGATCGTCATTTTATACAAATTTATTGTGCAAAAAAAAGAATGCGTATTCTTATCTTTTGCTGCCGAACATATTGAAATTCCAAACACTTTGCAGTTTTCGAATTTCAAGTTGCGTATATTTCCCTTTAGTAAAATAACAAACAGCGGGAGCTTACACCACCAGCCAATCTCTACTTTTTGGATACCATTGCGAATGCGATACTTCTCTTTAGTAAAATAACAAACAGCGGGAATTTACACCACCAGCCAATCTCTACTTTTTGGGTACCATTGCGAATGCGATACTTCTCTTTAGTAAAATAACAAACAGTGGAAGTTTACACCACCAGCCAATCTCTACTTTTTGGGTACCATTGCGAATGCCATACTTCTCTTTAGTAAAATAACAAACAGTGGAAGTTTACAAGACAAGCTATGCTGCCTTTACTGCTGATGGATCCATATTGTATCTGACTGATGTCGAATTTAAATTTGATCGTGATACACAAATTTATCGTGCAAAAAAGTGCGTGCTCTTATCTTTTGCTGCCGAATATATTGGAGTGCCAAACACTTTGCGGTTTTCGAATTTCAAGTTGTGTCTACTTCCCTTTAGTAAAATAACAAACAGTGGAACTTTAAGCCACAAGCATATGTTTATTGTTCTAATCGTTTGTACAGTAACATTAATTTCTTTATTCAAATCAGTTTATTTTCAATCATAAAGCAAGCACATGTATCTGGACCCTCTTTGCAAAGATTTGATGACCAAGAGCAATTTATGAAGTGGCAGCCATAATTAAATGTGGCGAAATTCACATTCTCAAATTTTCTCAGGAACGAAATGCAATTTAATAATTCTGTATAGTGCTCCTCTAGAATTGCATGCTGATGTTTCTTGAGGAACTGTAGTATTTCACCAAATATAAGTGATGTATCCATGATAGCTGACAATTCAACGCGTACTGTCTCATCAGTGTATGATACTTGATTCGCGAAGTTCCTCCACAATAGAATTTATTTCATTCTGCAGATTATTGTTGCCGGCTACTTCGGACGCGATCAAGAGCCTTTAACGATTAACTATTTCATTCGGATCCTCCCAGTAGACATAATCAATAGGCTTTTCAGAATACATCATGTTGTTGTAACCGCTTCCAGTTTTCTTTGGTCTTAGAAGCGGTTTGATTATCTCATTATATTTGTAGCCTCTATTACCTTTAACTTGCGCAGTACTATCGTGATTTTTCAAATGCGCACCTGTTTTCTGTAATATATTGAGATACTCCTCCAAGTCGTGTTGTGTGAATGAATCTGCTCTAGGTTTTCTATTGAAAATTAATTCGTAAAGACAATTTGTACGAGTAAAAGGTTCGCCATCAATGTGGAAATTTTGTTGATCATCGGTAAAAGTTGATCTACCCAATTTCATCGAATTTGATTCGTCATCTATATACGGACCATCGATTTTGTCTGATCTGATTCGAATTGATTGATTGGGGTACTTTCATTGAAATTTGTGGGGGTTCTAAATGAAAACCGTTCATCTGGGTCGTTCTTGAGCGGCTTTGGGGTAAACGGTTCATCTGTTTTAAATGACTCGGGACTTGAGGGCTCCTTCTTTTTCTTTATTGTGTTATTCTGTTTTTCCTCCTTTGAATTCTGGACGATTTCCCTTAACGGTTCAACTATTGGCTTAAAAGTGTTTTCCAATTCTTCGTTGTTAGTAATTTTCGCGGATTTGAGAAGCATATACTTTTTCCGCAAATCCCTTTTTGTCTTTATCAGATCTTTCAGCAATTTCTCATTCATAGCGCAAACAAAAAAGTCAGAGCGGTATTAAAAAAAAAAAAAAAGAGCAGATCTGTTTTACTGACGGTTTTGGAAACAGGTCGGTTTTGCAAACAGGTTGGTTCTGGAAACAGGTCGGTTCTGGAAACAGGTCGGTTCTGGAAACAGGTCGGTTCTGGAAACAGGTCGGTTGTATAACCAGGTCGGTTGTGGAAACAGGTCGGTTTTGCTAACAGGTCGGTATTGGAAAACAGGTTGGTTGTGGAAACAGGTCGGTTGTAGAAACAGGGCGGCACTGGAAACAAGACTTTTGTGGTTGACAGTTTTTGAATAACTGATCAGTTTCATGGAATTACAGTTTCTTTAAAGCAATTATTATAACGTCCTTTCTCTAGTTGTGCGTCCTTGTTAATAATCAAGAACCCATAGGTAACCTTCCAACACTCTATACACATTTGCCTAAATTGATTGAATGACATGTCAGAATTTACATGATCATGTATATGTGCTTAAGATTGAGCTCATCTTGTTTAAATGCGATTATGTAATTTGCTTTATCCCGAATCAAATGCTTTGGAATGTGTCTATATGATTGACACAAGTAAAAGCTATCCACATCATTATGGCGCCCCATACAGAAGTATTCACGAATGTTATTTTGCTTATCACAGCCCACATCATCAAAGATAAATATGGAATTGCGTTTTGCCTCCGACGGGGGCATAATGTCGCAATTATTTGAAAATTCCATACCTTTGATGGAATCAATTAATTCTTTCAAGTATCTATATTTTGGTTGATGTAAGGATTTCGAAAAAATGTAAATTCTCTCAAATTTCAATTCATGCGAATCTAAAAGCATGCTCAACAGAACATTTGTCTTGCCACAATTTGATGGACCCACAATTATTCCGCGAATACTATTTGGAAAGAATTCACCATGTTTTCTCTTTTCCTCAACTACGCTATTATCGTAGTTTTGGACTTTTATTACACTTTGCTTGATGAACTTCATGTTGACTACTGAAATATTCAGTATAAAAGTACTCATCTTATAGCTGAGGAAATCATTTTCAAGCAAGTTGCATAGCAATAAAGTTCTATATTATGATTGATTACTGTCAGGAACACTTTAGTCGAAAACACACCTTTCAAGGGTATGGACTGCTCAATAATTTAATTGATAGATTACCGTTTGAATTACATATTCCATCGTATAATTTTTGCTGACCTGGAACCAAGTTAAAAGACCGCCTTGCTAGGGGTGATCGAGGTGTAAATCCATTGGGTGAAGCCTGTCGCGAACGCGATATTGGATATTCTAATAACAAAAACTTGACTGATCGTCACATTGCCGATAAAATTTTAGCGGAAGAAGCCTGGGAAAGAGTAAAGGCTAAAGATTCATCCATTTCGGAGAAGTTAAACAGTCTACTGGTGACGAATATTATGAAAGTTAAAAGGAAACTTGGCATGGGTTGCAAGCTTAAAGTTAAAAAGTCCATCAGGTCTCCAAATACTGAAGATCCAAACACCATTGCAATGACAGCCTTACAAGCAGCCAAAAAAGTCATCAGAAAAAAACGCAAGTATATTTCATTGCCTCGAGTTATACCATTGCCAAAAGTTGGAGGATTCTTACACTGTTACCGATATTATCAGTTTTGTCAGCCGTGGAAGCTCTAGGCGGAGGAGCAGCAGGTGTGGTTAAAGCAATAAATGAATCAAATGCAGCAAAGAAACAACTGGAAGAGAACAAACGACATAATCATGCGATGGAAGCAATAAAGATTAAACGAGGCAACGGTCTTTTTCTACAACCATACAAAAAAGGCTTGGACTTATCCTTAGAGCACTCAACACTCAACAAACTAATTGATCAACTACCCAATCGACCCCTCAACAATGTTGATGTAATGGAATTTGGTAAACGATATATACCCAACTTTCGTGTGGTGTACATGAAAGATACACTACCCAACAGATCACATCGTAAAGAGTGTGGGGTAATAAATCTGGACAATGACAGTGGTGCCGGGTCTCATTGGGTGGCATACGTAAAAAAGGGTAATGTTGTGGAATATTTTGATAGCTTCGGTAACCTGAGACCTCCTTTAGAAGTTGTGCGTTATCTTGGTAAAAATATTCAATACAATTACAACAACTGTCAAAAATTCAATACATTCATATGTGGTCATCTATGTTTAAGATTTCTACTACTAAATTAATTGAATGTACAATAAAAACTTGTTTCATTTCATTCAAAGCCACAATGTCGCTAACACTCACGTTAAGTGAATACCAATCCTCTCTAACAACCGACTACTTTCCGCCAATTATTCTAAGCTCGGATTACGTTTACGGCTTAGTCGATCTGCAGACATACAACTCTATACCAAATGTGGATGTGTTTGCAATTTATTTTATTTCTCCGATGACGTCATCATAAGTTTTCCCGTGGGGTTATATGAGATTGAAGATATTAATGAATTTATTCAGCAAGTTCTCAAATTACACAACAAGGATCGATCTGATAAATTGATTGTCAAAATAAGAGCAAATAAAAATAATTTAAAGTGCGAAATTAATAGCAACGTAGATATTGATTTTTCACAACCAAACTCTATTGGTTCGTTGTTGGGGTTCAGCAAGAAAAGGCTTGCCGCTAACAAAATACATGAATCAGATCTGTACGTCGATATCAATAGAGTGAATACATTCATTTCATTTTAGCTCATTTTTATTTGCTGAATTCATAACAAACACTTAAATACTAGACAAAAATGCTTAAAACTAGTTGGACGAACATTTTTACTACTTCTAACTTACTGGCCCTAGGCGGCACTCTAAGCTAAACTTAATCTTAAACTATGTCTTTCGACTTAACGTAACAATGCATCTTTAAAAGTCAATAAATTTAACTGTAATTTAAGATTAAGAAAATTAGAAAAAACTTAATACCAGAACTGATTTTACTAAAACTTATATACTAACTTACTTACTACCTTAAAAAAACTTAAACTACTTTAAACTAAACACTCATACATCTATATATGTGTATATTATGATATACGCACATATATATGCATATGTCCTTAATATAGATGTGTATACACATAAGTACACAAGTATACACATGTGTACACTTTTTTTTTTTTTTATATACATATATACAAGTTAACACTACCCTAAAAAGCTACACTAGATTTGTAGGTCGGCCATAGGTTGCGGCTGATAAAATAGCGTTTAATCAGCTGCAATACAAAGACCGATATGCACTGACCGTTTTTAACCCGGGTCTAAAGGGTTCGATGAGGGAGTTCCCTCACTGCACAGCCACCAGAATTTTCGGTGTTGCATTGCAACGTCCCGAACATCTCGCCTTGATACCGCCATACTGAACCGGAGGATACCCTCCTCAGCTCGTTGTGCGACGGAACGGTCGTGGTTGAGTCGCCCATCCACAGTCGAACGGGCGATGTGTAAGAGGAGCGGTACCGCATTCTTGTCTTGTATCAGACCGTGTTTGTCCAAATGGAGGAATGCTTCTGGGGGGGACGAAGCCGTTATAACGTACCCTTTCATGGTACTGAGAAGTGGGGTAGTAAGCCCCAGAGATCAGGTTATTGGCCGAGTTCATCGCTCTGGCAGTATGGCCTCGAATCAATTTCACCAGGAAATTGTCCACTCGTATCAGGTTCGCCCCGTTGTATAAAACCTCATTGGAGTAGAATTTTTTGTACTGGGACTCTGGTGTTCTGTAAAGGCGAAGGCAAGCCCTAAGACAAGCCCTCTCAAACACCCGAATCTTTTCCATCAAGCTTGCACTCACGTTGAACCACACGGGACAGCCATAGGTGAGCATTGGTCGGATGAGGGCCATGTAGCAGATTACCTTCACCCTCGCATCGAGTTGGCTGTTGTAAAACAGTCTCTTTGTAAGAGCGAAAGCGCCTCGGGCTCGGGCTAGAGCAGCATCTACATGTTTGTTAAAATATAGATATTGATCCAGCCAGATCCCCAGGTATCTGACCACAGTCCTTTGCTCCAGTGGTTGCCCGTGTCGCCCAACAATTGAGAAGTTTCGCCAATTCTTTTTGTATCCGCCGAAACCTTATACAACGGGGTCCTGAACAGTATGGTTTCCGACTTCTGAAAGTTGATATTCAACTTCCAGTCATCGTAACTTCTCATGAATGAGTCGAAGTCACTCTGCGCGAGAGTAGTGATGTCCTCGATCTTTTTGCCTGATCTGTACACAATCAAGTCGTCGGCATACGCAATTATGTGAGGGAGGAAACTTATCAGATCGCCCAAAAAAAACTTGAACAGAATCGGCGAATTAACGGCACTCTTTTGGAGACCATTTTTTACTTGAAAGATACCTGCAGAGGTCACATTGCCGTTCTTGAGCCCATTGAGCCCATTGAGCTTGTAAAAAAGTCCTTCTAACCATACGGTGTCGAAGGCGTTCTCCAGGTCAATCAGGCAGGCACCCGTACATTGTTTCTGGCACTTGTTCCATTGAATCTTCGACACCAGTTTCGACGCGGCATGAATAGTGTCATGTCAAAAAAAGTCATTCAAAAAAAATAAAAAAATACAAAGATATGTACTGGCTTATTGGTAAGCACTCCAAACTAAGTATTGGCAACAAATTGCTTGTATACAAGCAAATCCTAAAACCAGCTTGGACGTATCGCATACAACTTTGGGGTTGTACCAAAGCAAGCAATATGAATATTATACAGACTTTTCAAAACAAGGTGCTTAGAACTATTGTAAATGAACCATGGTATATCAAAAACGACGATATCCACAGAGATCTAGAAAATTTTACAAGTCCAAGATGAAATCAAAAAAATCGCTTACAAACATAAGCGCCCCCTGGAAGAGCATACAAACTCTGCAGTTTATTCGATCCTTGAGGAAACTAACGTCTTGCGCCGCCTTCAAATGACTAAGCCCCTTGATCTCGTGCGATAGCCTACACCCGCACATGGTTGCGGTGTTAGCAGGAACGTTCATTGGAGAGTTACCTGTCAAACGTATATAAATAAACCAAGAAATACAAACTACTGGATAAGTGCTTCACTTTGTTGTAGTCGAACATTTAAAGGGAGGTGGTTCGCCATAGAGTCTTGTTGAAGATTTCCACTCACCGTCGGAAAAAAAATGAATAGTGTCATAACCCGCTTTGAAATCGAATTGGTTATCCGACATTATATGTTCGTCCTCTGTCCAGTTGATCAGAGCTCCATTTATCACCTTCTCAAATACCTTGCTGATGTTCGGAAGGAGACTAATTGACGAGAGGTTGCACGGATTCTAAGAATCCTTACCTCGCTTGGCTACGGGTTGCACAATCGCAGTTTTCCAAAGCAAGGTAATGTGCATTATTCAGAGCATTGCTAAACAGGATAGTGTACATATTAACCACATCTAGGGGGAGATGTCTTAGCACAATGTTTGAGATCCCGTCGATTCCAACAGACTTTTTCTTCTTAAGTGATACGAAGACCACTTGGAGTTCTGTCTTCGATATGAACGGGTGATGAACCCCTTCGTCGGCGATGACATTATCTGCCATGTTATCTTCATTGAACACGACAAAGCCGATATTCTCAGATCGCCATTGTTGCATGTCTTCTCGAATTGCGAGTTGCTAGATTGTACGCGATTGTTCAGGTCGTGGTTCGGGCGAACACTCTCATTCACCTTATACACTTAATGAAAGACCGCGCATAGAACTACATTTTTTCTTGCGGGTCTTCGACCACAAAGAAGTTATCGTCGAGTACGGCGTTATCTGGATCAATACCTGCTGTAGTCAGTATTTGTTCGTTGTCCGTCGTTCTGTGTAGCTTAAGACACGGAAGATCGCTATGTTTACTACGAAAAAAATTATTTATCTGCGGAAACATGCTCGGGTTGTTGGATCTTACAGCCCGTCGACTGCACTGGCTCGGCCACATCGAGCGCATGGACAACAATGCTCCAGCAAAGAGGCTCTTTGAATCCGAGCCGACTGGTTAGAGAAGGAGAGGAAGACCGAATCTCCGGTATAAAGACCAAGTAATCGCGGATGCAAGACAACTTGGTCTTGATGACTGGAAGCAGCGTGCCCAGGACCGTCAACGATGGAAGGCAGCAATTGCTCAGGCTCGGACATTTCATGAGTCGCCGGCCTGATAAGTAAGTAAGTAAGTAAGTAATTTCCTCATCTCGTCTATCAGTAAACCGCCTGTACAAGGTTTTTAATCTTGACAGCAATCTACTCTTTTGTTGGTGGAGTGCGTCTATTGTCGCATTGCGGTACAAGTTTTCGTTGTTTGTGCGTGTATACCGTGGTACCGTACTGTCCATTGTTCGTTTTATTGTCTCATCCAATTGTATAAGATACATGTCAATCTCCTCGTTTGACAAGTTTCTATTGGACGGTATGTGGAGCGCATTCGAGGAGACTGCTCTCGTCATTTGTCTGGAGAAGCGTGTCCAGCGTGTCCTACTGTAATTGTAGGGATACGTTTGAACAAACTCTCCTAATTCCGCAATATCGTTGGGGATCTTGATTTCGGCACTGAGTCCGCAATGGTCACTGAGATACACGAAAGTGTTCAAACAGTTTACCGTTTGTGTGTTTGTGTCTGTCAGCTGCAGTCTTGCGTCAAATAGCAGGAGATCCAGATAAGAACCGCTTCTGGGGTATGACGAGATCTCTGTTGCTTTCAAATCGAGTCTGTACTCGACACTGTGTAAGCAATACCAGTTGTAAAGCTGGTCCCCTCTATAATTGGAGACTATGTTTTCCAAATATTCATGTCGGGCATTTAAGTCCCCGGCCAAAATGAAATAGTTCTCCTCCGAGTCCAGTTTTGGACATCGAAAGAGTGATTCGAGCTCTGATATAGTCGTTCTGGAACTAGGGCAGCCGGAGGAGTAGACCGACACCGCATACAGCTTCTTTCCACTGCGGAGAGAAATGCACACGATGCAGGCCTCCAACTCCTGAAACCGTCGTACTTCACTGCTGTACACTACTTTGTGTTTAATGTTATTTTTAATGAAGATCGCAATACCGCCTCCACCATTGGAGTTGGGCCGGTCTCTTCTAATAACATTATAATTACTGTGCTCCAATGTGCCTCTCTGGGTTAGCTTGGTTTCGCTAATCAAAAATAGCTCTGGGCTTTGATCATCCAACAATCTATAGAGCTCGTTTTTTCGCGGGATACCTATCAATGGATTTTACATTAACTGCAAGGATCTTATATGTGCTATCCGTCTGCGCAGCCATTAAGACTGATGACGTGCTTGGTTCTGCAGGAGCGCCAGAATTTGGCCTACCTGCTCCTCTAACCGATCCATACGCCTTTCAATGGAGGATTTCCATTCGGGCGTTAGATCGTGTGCTCTTGGCACTGAAGGTTGCTGCACTACCTTCGGCAGCTGCTGCTCTCCCGTACTCCTCTGACCAGACGCCATTTGGGCGTAGGCCACTTGATTGGTGACGGTTATGGCTGCCCCACTGGGGGCTGCTTCTGCAGAACCGTCTTTGCTTTCCGCTCTTGGAACTTACGGCAACCCCGATAGTTAGCGGTGTGCCCCGCGTTTCCGCAGAGAACGCACTTGAGCTGACTTTTGTCAGCTGCTCCCTCTTTCCCCAGCGGGCATTCCTCCGGCTTGTGGTTTTCACTGCAATTCAAGCATCGAGGCCGCATTTGGCAGTTCGACGCGGCGTGCCCAAACCTTTGGCAGCGAACGCATTGTTTAATGCTTTCGCGTCTTTTAATACTTTCCCATACGCAATCATAGTCAGCTAATGTTTTTATATCTTTTAGCTTATCTATTTTGCTATTGGGTGACAGCTGTACAATGAAGAACGGTCATTTCCGTCCCTCTCTTTTTGCGTTGGCTGTGGTGAAAGGCATGACCCCGACGAACTCGAGACCGTCACACACTTGTTCTTTGAGCAGTTGGAAAATCTCATCCGCTTCGAGCGGTGCAGCGATCTTTAGTAATGTTGACTGGAGTTTTCCTCCTTTTGGTGTGAAGGAGAAGAACTCCGTCATCGAACGCCTTAGACACCTCTTAAGAGCTTCATGATGCTCTACTGTCTTGCAGCTTATTGAGTATTTTTCGAAGCCTTTATTTTTTTTAATACTAAAATGACCACTAAAATGACATACTTATATGACCACTTAAATGACCACTATGGCCGACCTACATACATGTGCAGTTTGAATGACGTCCGGCTTGTATAAATTGATCGGTGGCAACTGTGTTTGTTGTGCCCGAGTTGTGAGAGCCTTTGTTCGTCCTCCTTCGTTATCTCATCGATTAGTTTCTGAGTTTCCTCCTTCAGGTCAGGCCTCAGCCCCTTCTTTGGTGTCGGAGGGCATCGATTCAAAGCTGATACTGCTTATTGCAAATCGCCCCTCCCTCCCGTCTGACACATATGAATATGCATCGTCTTCTGCATCGGCCTCGTGTGAGGTCTCGTTCGATGACGTGGACGCTGCACTCTCTTCCTCTTGGGATTTTCGGCTGACGCGTAACGTCGCTTTGAACCGGTGGAGGTCTGCTTTTTCATCCTCCTCTTCGTTGTGCCGTCTTTGGGCACCGTTGGTTGGTGGCGTAATTTTACTGCCACCGACTGCTGGTTCTCGCCGTCCGTTTCTAAGCGAGCGGACTGCCCGTTCTCCTCCATGATTTGTACTCACTTACTTTGCCAGTGCAATTGTGATATTGGTGGAAAAAAAACGAAAAAAAAGTACACCGTCCACACTGGGTCTCGAACTCAGCCCCCTCTGGTCCACGGCTATAAGTTTTTTTTTTTTTTCCATGTGATTTTTATTTATTTTAATTCATGTGGACTTACTTGCTAGACAAAAGTACTTAAAACTAGCTTAACTAACTTAAGAATTCTTACAAATGTTCTTAATACTAACCTACTGACCCTATGCGGGTACTCTAAGCTAATCTAATCTACGTTATAAATGTGCCTTTCGGCTTAATCTGTTTTTTTCTTTTTTTTAGTCTCTAAGACAATCTTTTAATGAATTTTTCATTAGCCAAGAAAATTTTCAAAAAACTTGGCTAAACTAAACTTACTTACTTAACTACTTAAACTACCTTATACTAACTTACCCTAACATAAAACTTAAGACTATCTTGACTATGTCCGTAACAATACGGACACGTACACCAGGGCGTATACCAGGTACACGTGGTGCACCTTTTTTTGTTCTTTTCTTATTAGTTTTTTATTTTTAATTTTTTTTTTTTTGGCTTTTTTTTTTTCTCCTTATAACTACCTTAAACCTATGTAAGTTGGCCACCATGGTCAACTATCTGGTCATCTAGAAAAGCCAGCGGTGGCGGAGACTGGTTTTGGTGTAACCACCAGTAAAATTGCCGTTCTTTGGCAGACTCTTTCCTGTCACGAGCGGGGATCGCTCTACTGAACCGAAGAAGATCCTCGTGGGTGCGAGCCACATCCGGTTCGTATTGGAGTCGCCTGTCCACTGTTCGGCGTACGACATGGAAGATAACAGGGTATCCGTCTGTATCCTGTATTAGGCCAATCGTGTCTAAATAAAGGAATGCTTCGGGAGGAATAAAGCCGTTAAGGCGCACCCTTTCATGGTACATGATATTGGGGTAATAAGCCCCGAAGATCAGACTGTTGGAAGAAGTCATAGCCCGTGCAATGTGCCTTCTGATCAGCTTAATAATAAAATTATCTATCCTGTTCAAGTTTGCCTCGTTGTACAGGACCTCGTTAGGATAGTATCTCTTGTACTCGGACTCGGGTGTACGATACAAACGGCGACAGCTCCTAAGACACTGTCTCTCGAACAACCTCATCTTTTCCATCTGGAAAGGACTCACGTTGAACCACAGGGGACAACCGTACGCCATAATTGGCCGGATGAGGGCCATGTAGCAGATTACCTTCACCCTGGTATCAAGTTGGCTGCTGTAAAACAACCTCCTTGCCGCAGCAAAGGCTTTTCTGGCTTTCGTCAGAGCAATATCTATATGTTTGTCAAAATACTCATATTGATCCAGCCAAATGCCAAGATATCTAACTACACTTTTCACAGCTAACGGCCGTCCTTGCGGGTCAACTATGCCGAACTTGCGCCAGTTTTGGCGCGTATCCCGCGGTGCCGTGTACAACGGGGTCCAGCGGGAACAGCACTTGTAAACAACGGGATAGCTCTTTGATGAAATTCGTTATGAATTAAATGGCTTTGAAATTGATGTCAATCGTAATGTTGGAATAACATCCAGCATCAAAAATTATTTATCTTTGAATAAAAATGAAAGCGATATGCTGCTTAATGCATCTTGGTCACCAAATTCATCAATCAACGTGCATGGATTCTATTTTAATTTTTGTATCCCACTCAATAAACTGCTCGGATTTGCTGAAGATTACCAGAAAATTATTCCAAACGGTCGTCATGATTTAATTTTAACGCGAGCACGCACCGATGCAAACTCATTAGTCAGCGGGGCAGATGAGAAAGCGAAAATAAATTTACTTAAAGTGCAATGGAAAGTTCCACATATTACTCTGTCAGATTCCTACCAACTAGTACTGTATAAACCTATAAGCAATAGCCAATCTATGAAAATTGCCTTCCGAAACTGGGATCTACACGAGTACCCCGCATTACCAATCATCACCCACCGCATTTGGAATGTTAAGACAACCTCTCATTTGGAGAAACCACGCTACATTATTGTCGCTCTACAAACCAACAAACGTAATTTGCTCAAGGAAGATCCAACATTTTTGGATCACTTTGACGTCATCAATGTGAAAGCATACTTAAATTCTGAGATATACCCATTAGAAGATTTAAAGCTTTCATTCGAAAAGAACAATTTCAGTCAACTTTATAGTATGTATTCCGACTTTCAAAAGACCTACTACAACCGATCAATTGCTGAACCACTCCTATCCAGAGACACTTTCAAATCCCAAGCCAAAATCTTTATCATTGATTGCCGACATCAGAGTGAAATAATTAAAAATGGCCCCGTCGATATTCGCATTGAAATTAAAACGAACAAACCATTACCTGCAACTACATCAGCATACTGTTTAATGCTACATGATCGTATTATAAATTATAATCCCCTGACACAAACTGTCTCCGAGAAGTATAAGTCAATAGTCAATCATCTGTAGAAACAACAACAACATGGATTTTATTCTGGATATTCAAGGATTTAAAGGCCCGAACAATTAATTCATTGTAAAATAATTGGCTATCCTACAACAAGGTCATCATTATCATTTCATTTTATTACCTCCTTTCAACTTTGAGCAATTGCCATTTGAATTGAAGAAACAAGGTCAATGGCTCTACCAAAATCATCATGGACTGATGTGGGATGGGGGATATACGGAATTTCGAAAGGTCAAACAATATCTACGTGATGTTATTCAACACACAACGGTCTACGTGAAAGGCACTGAACAATGGTTAAAGGTTAAAGGAAATACTTCAGAATGAAAATGTTGACGTAGTCAATGTAGAAGATATTGGATGTCTTAGTTTTAAAGAACAAAAACATCTCTGCCCAAATTCCGTAAAATGTTTATCTCATTCTAAATGTTGCGCCCTTCAAAATGTCTACATGTGAAATAGCTTTTTATCTAATAAAACAAATTTATAAAATACAACCGTCTTTTGTTTTCTCATTTATTATCGCTCAGGATGAGCAAACGAAATGTTGTTGAGGAGATGCATAAGCCAGCAAGGAGAAATTTCAATAGACGCCGAGTTATTATTAAGGGTTTTGATGACTTGTGACAGGCCGATTTGGTAGAAATGATACCTTACAGCAATCAAAATAAAGGCTTCAAATATTTATTGACTGTAATTGATACATTTTCAAAGTATGCATGGGCTACTCCTATCAAAAATAAAACTGGGTCATCTGTTACAGAAGCCAAGAAATCCATCTTTACCAACTCAAAAAGAATACCAACGAATTTACAAACCGATGATGGAAAAGAATTTTTCAACAAACATTTTACAACTCTCATGAATAAATTAAAAATCAATCACTACTCGACATTCAGCACCCTGAAAGCATCAATTGTGGAACGCTTTAATCGAACCATTAAAGAAAAAATGTGGTTAGAATTCAGTTTTAATTCCAACTACAAATGGTTAGACATTTTGAAAAATATTCTGCACACATACAACAATTCCAACCATAGAACAATAAAAATGAGACCAGCTGATGTAAATAGAAAAAATTCCAAAGATCTGTTGACCACGGTCTACAATCACACGAAAGTATTTATCAAGGGCAAATTTAAAACTGGTAATCAAGTACGCATCAGCAAATATAAGCATGCTTTTGAAAAGAGGTACACACCCAACTGGACAACAGAAGTATTTACCATTAGTAAGTTAATGTCACCAATCCGATCACCTATTCACTGAACGATTTTCAAGGTCAACCAATTCAGGGGTCCTTTTATGAACTGGAACTACAGAAAACCCATCACCCAAATGTTTTTCTAGTGGAAAAAGTACTCAAGAGCAAAGCCAATCAAATATTTGTTAAATGGCTTGGCTTCAATCATAACTCTTGGATAAATAAAAGTCAAATAGTACAATAAAACAGTTTTTTATTTATATTATATTCATATGGTATGCTTGCTTTACATCTCTCATATCTATCATCTCATCGCAGTTTGTCAAGTGCTCATTTTCGCCACTTTCGGTACTCCCAAACAACATCTGCTTAAAAAAGCTCGCAGGTATCTTCCGAAACTGAATCCGAGCTTCAAATTCCTCAAACCTTTCTTACAGGTGAAACTTGAATCACCCTTTACGATATACTCGTCAAATTCTTCAGAACGCCTCTCGTAATACATTTCCTATCATGTGCACTTGCCGAACTCATGTCCCAAATACTTGCTATCCACCACCTTTTATTCACTAACCTACCCCACAACCTCGCTCGGGAACAACCAAAGACCTCGCACGCACACTCTTCGTTCTATCTACTTCCCTTGCCTACCAACTTGAATGACACATGGCAAACGACAAAAAAAGAAAAAACAACAAATATAACAAATAACAAAATATATACAAATATCCACAAACATGATAAACACTACTCCCCTCCCCCCCTTTACCAAGCCAAAACATCGCCACAATACACACCACACACCACACCCACACAATACTTTTTCACACGCATTGGCACGCGACACACCTGCCACGCGACTAACCACAACCCACTTACTGCTCCAGAACGTACATATACCGCGGCACCCTTCCAAACAAACAACGCCGTCATTTTTATTAACTTAATTCATAACAAATACTTAAATACTAGACAAAAATGCTTAAAACTAGTTGAACGAACATTGTTACTACTTCTAACTTACTGGCCCTAGGCGGGCACTCTAAGCTAAACTTAATCTTAAACTATGTCTTTCGACTTATTCTAATAATGCATTTGGAAAAGTAAAAAATAAATTTAACTGTAAATTAAAATTAAGAAAATTATGAAAAACTTAATATCCGAACTGATTTTACTAAAACTTATTTACTAACTTACATACTACCATAAAATAACTTAAACTACCTTAAACTAAACATACATACATATATATATGTGTATCATATAAAATACGCACATATATATGCATATGTCCTTAATATATATACATGTGTATGCACATAAGTACACAAGTGTACACATGTGTAAACTTTTTTTCATTTTTTTTTATTTTTTTTTATTTTTTTTTGTTTTTATATACATATGTACAACTTAACACTACCCTAAAAAACTACCCTAAGATATGTAGGTCGGCCATAGGTTGCGGCTGATAAAATGCGTTTAATCAGCAGCAAGACAAAGACCGATATGCACTGCCCGTTTTTAACCCGGGTCCAAAAGGTTCGATGAGGGAGTTCCCTCACTGCACAGCCACCACAATTTTCCCGAACATCTCGCCTTGATACCGCCGTACTGAACCGGAGGAGACCCTCCTCAGCTCGTTGTGCGACAGAACGGTCGTGGTTGAGTCGCCCATCCACAGTCGAACGGGCGATGTGGAAGAGGAGCGGTACCGCATTTGCATTTTGTATCAGACCGTGTTTGTCCAAATGGAGGAATGCTTCTGGGGGGACGAAGCCGTTATGACGTACCCTTTCATGGTACTGAGAATTGGGGTAGTAAGCCCCAGAGATTAGGTTGTTGGCCGAGTTCATCGTTCTGGCAGTATGGCCTCGAATCAATTTCACCAGGACCTGTCCACTCGTATCAGGTTCGCCCTGTTGTATAAAACCTCATTGGAGTAGAATTTTTTGTACTGGGACTCTGGTGTTCTGTAAAGGCGAAGGCAAGCACTAAGACAAGCCCTCTCAAACACCCGAATCTTTTCCATCAAGCTTGCACTCACGTTGACAGCCATAGGTGAGCATTGGCCGGATGAGGGCCATGTAGCAGATTACCTTCACCCTCGCATCGAGTTGGCTGTTGTAAAACAGTCTCTTTGTAAGAGCGAAAGCGCCTCGGGTTCGGGCTAGAGCAGCATCTACATGTTTGTTAAAATATACATAATGATCTAGCCAGATCCCCAGATATCTGACTACAGTCCTTTGCGCCAGTGGTTGCCCGTGACGCCCAACAATTGAGAACTTTCGCCAATTCTTTTCTGTATCCGCCGAAGCCTTATACAACGGGGTCCTGAACAGTATGGTTTCCGACTTCTGAAAGTTGATATTCAACTTCCAGTCATCGCAACTTCTCATGAATGAGTCGAAGTCACCCTGCGTGAGAGTAGTGATGTCCTCGATCTTTTTACCTGATCTGTACACAATCAAGTCGTCGGCGTACGCAATTACGTGAGGAAGAGAACTTATCAGATCGCTCAAGAAAATGTTGAACAGGATCGGCGAATTAACGGCACCCTGTTGGAGACCATTTTTTACTTCAAATATACCTGCAGAGGTCACATTGCCATTCTTGACGACGAACCTTCTACCAGTAAGCATGTTACACAGTAGGTACAGCAGTGGTTTACTAATGCCTAGCCCATTGAGCTTGTAAAAAAGTGCTTCTAACCATACGGTGTCGAAGGCCTTCTCCAGGTCAATCAGGCAGGCACCCGTACATTGTTTCTGGCTCTTGAATAGTGTCATGCCCCGCTTTGAAACCGAATTGGTTATCCGGAATAATATGTTTGTCCTCTGTCCAGTTGGTCAGAGCTCTATTTATCACCTTCTCAAATACCTTGCTGATGTTCGGCAGGAGACTAATTGACCGGAGGTTGCACGGATTCGGAGAATCTTTACCTCTCTTGGATATGGATTGCACAATCGCAGTTTTCCAATGTTCCGGATAATGTGCATTATTCAGAGCATTGTTAAACAGGATAGTGTACATATTAACCACATCTATTGGGAGAAGTCTTAGCACAATGTTCGAGATCCCGTCGATTCCAACTGACTTTTTCTTCTTAAGTGATTTGAAGACCGCTTGGAGCTCTGTCTTCGCTATGAACGGGGGAAGAACCCCTTCGTCGGCGATGACATTATCTGCCATGTTATCTTCATTGAACACGACAAAGCCGAAGTTCTCAGATCGCCATTGTTGCATGTCTTCTCGAAGTTGCGAGTTGCTAGATTGTACGCAGTTCTCCAGGTCGTGGTTTGGGCGAACACTCCCATTCACCTTATACACTTCCTGAAAGACCGCGCCTAGTACCTCCATTTTTTCTTGAGGGTCTTCGACCACAAAGAAGTTATCGTCGAGTACCGCGTTGTCCGGATAAATACCTGCTGTAGTCAATATTTGTTCGTTGTCCGTCATTCTGGGGAGCTTAAGACACGGAAGATCGCTATGCTTACTACGAAAAATTTTGTTTATTTGCGGAAACATGCTCGGGTTGTTGGATCTTACAGCCCGAATCTTATTGTTCCAATGCAAGTTAACAGTAATTCTGGACAATTAATATTTGTATGTTTTTGATGAGCGATTTCAGTGTCCTAATCTCCTCATCTCGTCTGTCAGTAAACCGCCTGTACAAGGTTTTTAATCTTGACAGGAGTCTACTTTTCCGTTGATGTAGTGCGTCTATTGTCGCATTTCGGTACAAGTTTTCGTTGTTTGTGCGTGTATACCGTGGTATCGTACTGTCCATTGTTCGTTTTATTGTCTCGTCCAATTGTATAAGATACATGTCAATCTCCTCGTTTGACAAGTTTCTATTGGATGGTATGTGGAGCGCATTCGAGGAGACTGCTCTCGTCATTTGTCTGGAGAAGCGTGTCCAGCGTGTCCAGCGTGTCCTACTGTAATTGTAGGGATACGTTTGAACAAACTCTCCTAATTCCGCAATATCGTTGGGGATCTTGATTTCGGCACTGAGTCCGCAATGGTCACTGAGATACACGAAAGTGTTCAAACAGTTTACCGTTTGTGTGTTTGTGTCTGTCAGCTGCAGTCTTGCGTCAAATAGCAGGAGATCCAGATAAGAACCGCTTCTGGGGTATGACGAGATCTCTGTTGCTTTCAAATCGAGTCTGTACTCGACACTGTGTAAGCAATACCAGTTGTAAAGCTGGTCCCCTCTATAATTGGAGACTATGTTTTCCAAATATCCATGTCGGGCATTTAAGTCCCCGGCCAAAATGAAATAGTTCTCCTCCGAGTCCAGTCTTGGACATCGAAAGAGTGAATCGAGCTCTGATATA
This sequence comes from Eristalis pertinax, assembly GCA_907269125.1. NCBI lineage: Eukaryota > Metazoa > Arthropoda > Insecta > Diptera > Syrphidae > Eristalis > Eristalis pertinax. The sequence goes on along the minus strand of OU026145.1, from coordinate 78,591,876 downwards.
GTCGTTCTGGAACTAGGGCAGCCGGAGGAGTAGACCGACACCTCATACAGCTTCTTTCCACTGCGGAGAGAAATGCACACGATGCAGGCCTCCAACTCTTGAAACCGTCGAACTTCACTACTATACACTACTTTGTGTTTAATGTTATTTTTAATGAAGATCGCAATACCGCCTCCACCATTGGAGTTGGGCCGGTCTCTCCTAATAACATTATAATTACTGTGCTCCAATGTGCTTCTCTGAGTTAGCTTAGTTCCGCTAATGAGAAATAGCTCTGGGCTTTGATCGTCCAACAATCTGTAGAGCTCGCTTTTTCGCGGGATCCCTATCAATGAATTTGCATTCACTGCAAGGATCTTATATGTGCTCTCCGTCTGCGCAGCCATTAAGACTGATGACGTGCTTGGTTCTGCAGGAGCGCCAGAATTTGGCCTACCTGCTCCTCTAACCGATCCATACGCCTTTCAATGGAGGATTTCCATTCGGGCGTTAGATCGTGTGCTCTTGGCACTGAAGGTTGCTGCACTACCTTCGGCAGCTGCTGCTCTCCCGTACTCCTCTGACCAGACGCCATTTGGGCGTAGGCCACTTGATTGGTGACGGTTATGGCTGCCCCGAGTGGATTTTTCACTGGGGGCTGCTTCTGCAGAACCGTCTTTGCTTTCCGCTCTTGGAACTTACGGCAACCCCGATAGTTAGCGGTGTGCCCCGCGTTTCCGCAGAGAACGCACTTGAGCTGACTTTTGTCAGCTGCTCCCTCTTTCCCCAGCGGGCATTCCTCCGCCTTGTGGTTTTCACTGCACTTCACGCATCGAGGCAGCATTTGGCAGTTCGACGCGGCGTGGCCAAACCTTTGGCAGCGAACGCATTGTATAATGCCTTTTAATACTTTCCCATACGCAATCATAGTCAGCTAATGTTTTTATATCTTTTAGCTTATCTACTTTGCTATTGGGTGACAGCTGTACAATGAACAACGGTAATTTCCGTCCCTCTCTTTTTGCCTTGGCTGCGGTGCAGGGCTTGACCCCGACGAACTCGAGACCGTCACACACTTGCACTTTGAGCAGTTGGAAGACCTCCTCCGCTTCGAGCGGTGCGGCGATCTTTAGTAATTTTGACTGGAGTTTTTCTCCTTTTGGTGTGAAGGAGAAGAACTCCGGCATCATGGCATGCCCAAACCTTTGGCAGCGAACGCATTGGATAATGCTGTCGCGCTTTCTTATCTTTTCCCAGACGCAATCGTAGTCACCTAATGTTCTCACATCATTTAGCTTATCTACTTTGCTGTTGAGTGACAGCTGTACTTTGCTGTTGGGTGACAGCTGTACAATAAAGAATGGTGATTTCCGCCCCTCTCGTTTTGCCTTAGCTGTGGGGAAGGGCTTGACCCCGACGAACTCGAGACGATCGCACACTTGCTTTTTGAGCTGGATTTGGAGGATCTCCTCCGCTTCGAGCGGTGCGGCGATCTTTAATAATTTAGCGTGGACTTTTCCTGCTTTTGGTGTGAAGGAGAAGAACTCAATCATCGAACGCTTTAGACATCTGTTCAGAAATGTGTGATTATCACCTGTCTTGCAGCTGATTGAATATTTTTCAGAACCTTTATTTTTTTAATTTTACAATGACCAGTACTTATGACCGACCTACATACCTCTGCAGTTTGTATGATGTCCAGCTTGTACAAGTTGATCGGTGGCACATTTTCCTTCTTCGTTTGTTGTTGTTGCTGCTGGTGTACTGCTGGATGCTGTTGCCGCTCACTTGATGCATATTGCTGTTGCTTCTGCTGTTTCGTTGCTGCTTGCTGATGTTGCAGGGCTGCTTTCTTTGGTGGCTGCTTGTGCTGGTGTTGCTGAGCTGCTTTCTTTTGTTGCTGACTTGGTGGCTGTTGTTGCAACTTCTTTTGTTTTGATGCAGATGGCTGTTTCTGTAGCTGCATCTGCTTTTGTGGTTGACTCGGTTAAGGCAAGGGTTGTTGTTGTTGAGCGAGTTGTCGGTCTACTTGCTCCTCCTCCTTTCTTCTCCTTTCTCGGAGGAGTTTGTCAGTCTCCTCCTTCAGATTGGCGACTTTCGTCTGCTTCGAGCGGATAATGTCTTCCACTTCTTCTTCGGTGTCGAATGTTATCGATTCGAAGCTGTTGCTGCTTACTGCGTATCGCCCCTCCCCCCCATCTGACACATACGAGTATGCATCGTCTTCTGCGTCGTCCTAGTGGGATGTCTTGTTCGATGACGTAGACGTATCTGCACTCCCTTCCTCTTGCGTTTTGTGTGTTGAAGCGTTAATATTGCGTCGCTTAGAACTGGTGGAGGTCTGCCTCTTCCTCCTCCTCTTCGTTGTGCCTTCATTAGGCACCATTTGGTGTTGGCGTGACATTTCTGCCACCGGTATATGTTTTTCGCCGACCGCTTCTAGACGAGCGGCCTGCCCGTTCGCCTCCATACTTTGCACTCACTTCTCAGTTAATGCAATTATGCAGTTGGTTTAACAACGAGAGAAAAAAAGTGGTATTCCCAAACTTTGGGTTCGCGGTGAAACGCTCTACACACCCGGCTGCGCTTTTGCTGCGGATTACAGTATCAACTGCACTACTTCATTTTCTTTTCGTTTTTCTGAATATTTTTAATAAGTCGAAACACTTGTGGACAGTTCAACGGTCTGTGCACGGCTAATTAGCGAAACCAAGCTAACCCTGAGAGGCACATTGGAGAGACCAGCCCAACTCCAGTGGTGGAGGCGGTGTTGCGATCTTCATTAAAAATAACATTAAACACAAAGTAGTGTATAGTACTGAAGTTCGACGGTTTCAGGAGTTGGAGGCCTGCATCGTGAGCATTTCTCTATGCAGTGGAAAAAAGCTGTATGCGGTGTCGGTCTACCCCTCCGGCTCCCCTAGTTCCAGAACGACTATATCAGAGCTTGATTCACTCTTTCGATGTCCAAGACTGGACTCGGAGGAGAACTACTTCATTTTGGCAGGGGAAGTCACGGTTATTGGGGAAACATAGTTTCCAATAGTAGGGGGGACCAGCTTTACAGCTGGTATTGCTTGAACAGTGTCGAGTATAGACTCGATTTGAAAGCAACAGAGGTCTCGTACTTCCCTAGAAGCGGCTCTTATCTGGATCTCCTGCTGTTTGACACAAGGTTGCAGCTGAAAGACACAAACTCACAAACGGTTATCTGTTTGAACACTTTCGTGTATCTCAGTGACCATTGCGGACACAGTGCCGAAATCAAGATCCCCAACGATATTGCGGAATTGGGAGAGTTTGTTCAAGCGTATCCCTACAATTACAGTAGGGCACGTTGGACATGCTTCTCCAGACAAATGACGAGAGCAGTCTCTTCGAATGCGCTCCACATACGCTGCACATACTTAACGCTTCAACCCACAAAACACAAGAGGAAGGGAGTGCAGCTACGTCTACGTCATCGAACGAGACATCCCACTAAGCCGATGCAGAAGACGATGCATACTTGTATGTGTCAGACAGGAGGGAGGGGCGATTCGCAATAAGTAGCAACAGCTTCGAATCGATGCCCTCCGACACCGAAGAAGAAGTGGAAGATATTATCCGCTCGAAGCAGACTCGAAGGAGAGATTAGAGACCTTCACAGAAGATCTCTCGAAAGGAGAAGAAAGGAGGAGGAGCAAGCAGATCTACAGGTACCCAACGATATTGCGGAATGAGGAGAGTTTGTTCAAACGTATCCCAACAATTACAGAAGGACACGTTGAACACGCTTATCCAGACAAATGACGAGAGCAGTCTCCTCGAATGCGCTCCACATACCGTCCAATAGAAACTTGTCAAACGAGGAGATTGACGTGTATCTTATAAAATTGGACGAGAACTAAATCGCAAAGAGACTGTTTTACAACAGCCAACTCGATGCGAGGGTGAAGGTAATCTGCTGCATGGCCCTCATCCGGCCAATGCTATCCTATGGTTGTCCCGTGTGGTTCAACGTGAGTGCTAGCTTGATAGAAAATATTCGGGTGTTTGAGAGGGCTTTTTTTAGGCCTTGCCTTCGCCTTTACAGAACACCAGAGTCCCAGTACAGAAAATTCTACTCACATTCTACAACAGGGCGAACTTAATACGAGTGGACAATTTCCTGTTGAAATTGATTCGAGGCCATACTGCCAGAGCGATGAACTTGGCCAATAATCTGATCTCTGGGGCTTACTACCCCAATCCGCAATACCACGAAAGGGTACGTCATAACGGCTTAGTCCTCCCAGAAGCATTCCTCCATTTGGACAAACACGGTCTGATACAAAATGAAATTGAGAAACCGCTCCTCTTCCATATCGCCCGTTCAACTGTCGATGGGCGACTCAACCACGACCGTTCCGTCACACAACGAGCTGAGGAGGGTCTCCTCCGGTTCAGTACGGCGGTATCAAGGCGAGATGTTCGGGATGTTGCAATGCAACACCGAAAATTCTGGTGGCTGTGCAGTGACGGCACTCCATCATCGAACCCTTTAGACCCTGGTTAGGGAAAGTGTAGTACAGATCCTCTTATGGGGCGCAGTCGGTCTCTGTCTGGCAGCGGATTAATTCAGCTGCAACCTATGGCCGACCTACGTATCTTAGGTAGTTTTGTAAGCTGTATGTACGTATATATATATAAACAAAAAAAAACCGTGTACACATTTGTACAACTGCGTATAGCACTATATATACATGTATATATGTGTGTATGTTTAGTTTAAGGAAGTTTAAGTTATTTTAAGGTAGTATGTAAGTTAGCATATAGATTTTAAATAAAATCAGTTCAGTTATTAAGTTTTTTGAAAGTTTCATAATCTCAAATTGTACAGTCTAAATCATATAATTTTAAACATATGCATTGTTAGGTTAAGTCGAAAGACACAGTTTAAGATAAGTTTAGCTTATAGTGCCCGCCTAGGGCCAGTAAGTTAGAAGTAGTAACAGTGTTCGTTCAACTAGTTTTAAGCGTTTTCTTAATTTTTTTAAGTTTTCTTAATTTTTAATTGTAAAGTCACGCATTTTAAACATATGCATATTCATTGTAAGGTTAAGTCGAAAGACATAGTTTAAGATTAGAGCTTAGAGTGCCCGCCTAGGGCCAGTAAGTTAGAAGTAGTAACACTGTCCGTTCGACTAGTTTTAACCATTTTTGTCTTGTTTTAAGTTATGTTATGAATTTCTGTTAATGAAAATGAATTTAAAATGAAAAAAAATGGAATCAGAAATAGCTCTTGGCTTTGATCGTCCAACAATCCATAGAGCTCATTTTTTCGTGGAATCCCTGCCAATGCATTTTCATTCACTGCAACGATCTGATAGATGCTCTCCGTCTGCGCAGACATCAGGACTGGTAACGTGCGTTGTACTGCAGGAGCACCAGATTTTGGCCTGGCTTTCCAGTCGGGTGCTAGATCGTGTGCTTTTGCCACTGAAGGCTGCAGCACTGCCTTCGGTAGCTGCTGCCCTCCCGCGCTCCTCTGACCAGACAGGTGTGATGGTTATGGCTGCCCCGAGTGGATTTTTCACTGGGGGCTGCTTCTGCAGAACCATTTTTTCTTTGCGCTCCTGGAATTTAGGGCAACCTCGATAGTTAGCGGTTTTCCTCGCGTTCCCGCAGAGTACGCATTTCAGCTGACTCTTGTCAGCTGCTCCCTCTTGCCCCAGAGTACAAATCCCCAAAAACAAATCCGCACTGTGGTTTTTTTGCGCACGTAAGGCATCGAGGCTGCATTTGGCAGTCCGACGCGGCGTGCCCGAACCTTTGGCAGCGAAAGCATTGTGCAACGCCATCGCGCCTTCGTATACTTTCTCAAGAGCATTCGTGGTAATATAAGAACTGTATCTTCTTTAAATTATCCACTTTGCTTGTGGGTGTAATCTGAACAATATAAAAGGACAAGTTTTGCCCCTTCCTCCTTGCCTTAACTGTAGTGAAGGGCTTGACCCCGACGAACTCAATGCCGTCACGCACGTGCTGTTTGGGCAGTTGGTGGACTTTCTCCGCTTCGAGCGGCCAAGTAAACTTCAATAGCCGGGACTGGCATTTTTCGCTTTTTGGGGTGAAGGAAAAAAACTCGAATGTAGAAATCTTCAGATATTCTTTCACCTCATTGTAATCGTCCACTGTCTTTTTACTGACATAAAAGTTACCTGGATTACTGGTCGCTGTTGGTGTTGCGTTGCTGGCCGTTGTTTTTCATTAGTTGCTTGCAGCTGCACTTATTGATCAGATGCTGATGGTTGTTGTTGCGGCGTCTTTTTCATTAGTTGCTGTTTCTGCTGATCCAGCCTTCTTCTCGCCACAGTTTTCGTTTTCAGCTCTCTAATTTCATGCAGGAGTCGCTGAATTTTCTCCTGCATGTCATCTACTAGTGTTTTCTTCATGTGCAGTACACGTTCGATCTCCTCTTTTGTGTCTGTGTCCAGAGAATCATAGCTGTTGCTATTGACGGCGAACGGGCCTCCACCTCCATCGGACACGTACTGTACAAGCTCTTCCTCCTCCGACTCGGCTGCCGATGAACCACTCGAAGATGCTTCAGTGCGCTCTTCGATAGACGCATTTGTATTGCGGCGTTTCTTGCTTTTTGGAGTCGTCTTTTTGATTTGACTCTGCCACCGGTTGTTGGTGCAGGTCATTGTCCGCTTCCAAGAGCGCGTACCGCTCGTTGGATTGCATTTTAATGCACTCACTTATTCTAAGTGTTTTGTTAAACACAGAGAGAAAAAGAAAAGTGACGATTTTGTTATCCCGCCCCAGTAGGGATCGAACCCGGCACGTATGGATACAAGGACACTGATGCTAGCTATTCAGCCAACGGCTTGTTATAGCATTAAGTGACAACTGTGCTACTTCGCCATCTTCGCACTAACACTTGTATTTATTTAAAGACGATACTCTCGCTCAGAGGTCTGTGAACGACTGGTAAACACGGGCATGCCGCGGCGAACTGTAAGATGGAGTTCCGCTGCGTGAAATGCGCTGAGAACCACAGTAGTGCAGAATGTCCTCTAGGAAAGGACCAAGTCGAGGACAGGGGCACCCTCAAATGTGCTATATGTAGGAATAACGGACACCCCGCTAGTTATAGGGGTTGCCCAAAAGCGCAGTTTGAAAGGAGGCCACCAAAATCGGTGGCAACAAGGCCAGTGCCTCGCTTTCCAGCCACCGCTGTTACGTCAGTCATCTCCTATGCCCAAATGGCATCAGGTAGAAGACCGGCACAACAGACAATGCCAAAGGCGACCGCGGTCCCAGTGACTCGGCAGCCGGAAGGAAGTAATGATATGAGCTCCATCCTGCTGGCTATCCAGGCACAAATGGCTCAGATGCAAAAAAGCATTGATGAACAAGCAGAGCGGACTGTTCGCTTGGAACAGCAGTATCTTTAACAGGCAGTCAGAATAGATGTCATCTACTCCAGACTGTCTTCTTCTGTTCTTCTTTGATCTGTTCTTATGTTCTTCTTTGGTTTCAAGTTCAACACTTAGTTAGTTAGTTATACAAATATATACATTTTTACTAAATTAAATAAATTATTAATTAATTAAACAAATAAGTAACTCAATAAATAAATAAATAAATAAAAATAAAAAATAAATAATTAACTAAATAAATAAATAAATAAATAAACAGATCAATAAATAAATAAGTAAATAATTTAATAAATAAATAACAAGAAAGATAAATGAGTATATACAGTTAGTCCCAAAAGTAAGTATACACTTCATCAAATTCACAAATAATGCGAGCAAAATGCAACCTGCTAGTAATATTTCTACTTCACTGTCAACACATTTTGTTCACGTAATTGAACTTCCATCTAAAAGCAAATATAACGGTTAATATTGAAAATTATACGAAAGAAGCGAAAAAATGCGAGGAGACACACAAAAGTTCGTTCCAAAAGTAAGTATACAGCTGCAATATTGTGGAAAATAATTTTCCAATAAAATAGTCACTTATTTTCTTTCTCCTTTGAAATTGCGAATTGTATTGTGTGAGTTAGTTTAAAAGTCCTGTAAAGATAGATTTATTGCTAATTGTGAAGATGGCGCCTCGAGGAAAGGAACTTTCTGACTTGAAAAAAAACTGATTAATAAGAACAATAGCAATACTAGTCGATAAAATTCCCGCTACAATACAGAAAAAAGTGCAAAAATATAAAATTAACGGCAGTGTGGAAAATGAAGTTCGATCAGGTCGGCCCCGCAAATTCACGGAACAAGAAAACCGCCTAAACGTTAGAAAAATAAAAAAAAACCAAAGACGAGTGCTCCTCAAAATAACGGAAGAGGTACTTAATGAAACAGGAAAAACATGCCACCCTAATACCATCCGCAGAATACTGTATGATGCTGGATATCATGGAAGGAATATAAGAAAGAAACCATTTGCCAGCAAAGTCAACCGCCAAAAACGACGAAACTTCGCTAAAGCTTATGAAAATCATGAAAGTAGTTTTTGGAATAAGATAATATTTAGTGATGAAAGCAAGTTTAATATCTTTGGTTCTGATGGTAGAGGAAAAGCATGGAGAAAACAAAATAATGAACTCGATTCAACAAATACATCAGGAACAGTGAAACATGGCGGAGGAAACGTGATGGTATGGGGTTGCATGGCGGCATCTGGTCTTAGTAAATTAGTTTTTATTGATAGTAAGATGAATCGGTTTAATTATCTAAACATTTTAAAAAATAATTTATGTGAAAGTGCCAGAAAATTAGGCTTGGAGGGGTCATTTATATTTCTACAAGATAATGTCAAAGAATGGCTATTGTACAATATCCGAAATCAGTTAAAAACGCCACCGCAATCACCAGATCTTAACGTCATAGAACATGTATGGGAACATCTAGAGCGACAGATAATAAAACGAGACATTAAGTCTAAAGACAGTCTTAAAACAGTTCTTCTAGAAGAATGGTACAAAATCGACTCCAGCGTTACACAAACTTTGGTAAATTCAATGCCATCAAGACTTAAAGCAGTTATAAAGTCCAAAGGATACACCACAAAATAGTAATAAGAAATTAAGAGCCATAAAATATAAGAATTGCAAAAAGTTTATGAAGTGTATACTTACTTTTGGGATATAGCTCTTGCCTACTTTTTAGTAAACCTTATTGTTTCCTTATTTAATTAATGAATTATTGTTAATTTTCTATTTTGTTTAGTGAATTCAAGTATGTTAAGTTCAAATATTAAAAGAGTTTTACTTATGTTCAATAAATACTATCAAATTTGGACTCAAATTATTTAATGGATAGGGTGTATACTTATTTTTGAGACTAACTGTATATATGTTAGTAAATAAATAATTAAATAAATAAATTAATAAAAGTATAAATAAAGGCGTATTATGCATCATTATATAAACTTGAAATCAAGTAATTGTCAGCTTGATTGCAAGACAATTTATGTCGTTCGAATAACTTCATCAGTCTTATAGAAACTCTGTCAATATTAGAGACTTCATGAAGCTCATCAGTCGAAAATCATTTTTATCAGCTTATTCTGTGCGATTTGTAATTTTCTTATGTGGGTCTTTGCACAATGGCCCCATACAGGGGAGCCATAAAACATGATGGGTTGAAAAATTGTTTTAAAAATAGTGAGCTTATTTTCTATACTCATCTTAGATTTAGGACTTATGAAGGGATACAGAATTCGTATAGCTAAGTTGACTTTTTTAATTGTTTCCTGGACATGAAAACTGAAGTTTAGGGTTTTATCCAGATGTACCCCAAGATATTTAGTACTTGATTTCCAATTTGATTCAATGTTGTTAACACTATTCTGTGGCTTGGCAGGAACCATTTATTAAGATATATTTCTACATCATTTGCGCCAGATTGCAATTTCGTTACAATGTTGCAACCCAACGTATCTGACGCTAAGATGCATGTGTCGTCCGCAAAGATTGCAGCTTCATAACTGTTGGACAATGGAAAGTCATGAGTAAATATATTATACTGTATTGGAGCAAGAACTGATCCTTGATGTACACCTGCCTCAAGTGGGAAAACTTGAGATCGGCTATTATTCACAGAGACCATAAAATTACGACCAGCTGAAAAGGATTAGACAATCTTCATCAAGTGGATTAGGAAGTTAAGGATGTGGAGTTTGGGTAGTAAACCCCCATTCCACACCGTATTGAATGCTTTTCAACATCAAGAAGGATTAAACCAGTGCTTTTTACAGCCTCAACATTTAGTTTTATGTTCTTTGTAATGCGGTCAATTTGATGAACCGTGGAGTGCAGTGGTCGAAAACCGAATTGTTGTGGGGGGAGTATATGGAATGTCTCAAGATGATCTACTAATTTGTTTTTTTATGACTCTTTCAAAGCATTTGCTTATTGAGCTTAATAAACTAATAGGACGGTAACTGCTCGCCAGGGATGGGTCTTAACCAGGGTTTTGGATTGGTATAATTTTGGATGTTTTCCATTCTCGAGGATAGTAACCTATTTTTAAACAAATGTTAAATAGTAGTTGCAAGAATTTTTTCCCGCAAGATGGGAGGTTCTTGAGAAATGTGTTTTTAACACCGTAGGCCTGGGGACTTCGAATTCTTTAAGTTATTAATGACTACTTCTATATCTTCGATTGAAATAAGATCGTTGTTATCAATGGTTATGACTTGATCATTTATTTAACGAGTGTTCCACTAAGTTCTCCTCACTACTGATTATGGAGTTACCTATAGAATGACTAGCAACAAATAACCTTGGCTATTGCACTTGATTTTTCTTCATTTGAAAGTAGAATCAAATTGTCCAAATTCAATGCAGGTATAAAGAGATTTCTACGTTTAATAACCTTAATTATGTTCCAAAAGGGTTTACTACGATTGTCTAGTTCATGTAGTTTCTTATTCCAATTTTGGTTTCTTATATCCAGAATATGGTCTTATATTTTTCTAGTTAGATCTTTGACTAGAATCATAAGCACATTGTCCCTAGTTCTAATCCATCTAGTCCTTGCATAATTCCTTATTTTGATTAGTTCTACAATGTAATGCGGGAGGACATTTTTGTTGTTCCACTTAATAACTTTCTTTGGTTGATGATTGATCAATGCAGTTTAATATTAGGTCGGTGAAATATTTTACCCCTGCATCAATATTGTCTGGTTTTATTTCTTTAGGAAGAATATTCTGCCTCAGGTATAATAAGAGACCGCACCCATAATGGTGGCGAAGTCGCTCTTTTAGTTAAGAAAACTATCAATCACAAGATCATGTATAGCAATTAAGCGCGTAGGTTTCGTTTGCTAGAGACGTGTATCGCACGCATTCCGCTCTCGGGTGGTAAGCGATTGCACGTGATCACTCTCTACGAGTATGCACCGGATAATAATCAGCAACAACAACAGCAGCAGCAGGCGAAGAAGCAGCAGCAGCATACACAGCCTGCAAGAGTGAGATGCCCACCTATAAACATCTTCGGTGCGGAGACCAAGGATCCCCAAAATCTGTGGCTGTTATACACTTAGATAAACTAGATCTCCCATACGAGATATAGTATAGGATGCCCCTCGGGCACACCGTGTACTGCCACTTTATGGCGGTGCACGAATTAATTAGGCAGGCGTTGGAGAAGGCGGGGAATGAGTACTACACGTACACACCGAAAGGAGAAAAACTCCAGACTCTGCTCCTTAAGAGAGTAGATCCGTCTACGGATCCGGAAGAAATCCTCGCTGTGCTGCGCCAGGTGCAGAGCGACAATCTCCGCGTAGTAGGAGTTAAGCCGTTTGTCACTGCGGTGGCACGAAGAGAGAATAGGCGGTTGCCTATGTTCCTTGTTCAGATAACGCCCACTAGCAACAAAGAGCTCCTCAAGCGAATTAAACACTTGAGGACTGTTGCCATCCAGTGGGAGGCATTAATAAAAAAAAAGTTAAGCACACGATAAAGTGTGCTAGATGCCAGTGGTTCGGGCATGCTGCGCTGAGAACCACAGTAGTGCAGAATGTCCTCTAGGAAAGGACCAAGTCGAGGACAGGAGCACCCTCGTGTGCTATATGTAGGACTAACGGGCACCCCGCTAGTTATAGGAGTTGCCCAAAAGCGCAGTTTGAAAGGAGGCCACCAAAATCGGTGGCAACAAGGCCAGTACCTCGCGTTCCAGCCACCGCTGTTACGTCAGTCATCTCCTATGCCCAAATGGCATCAGGTAGAAGACCGGCACAACAGACAATGCCAAAGGCGACCGCGGTCCCAGTGACTCGGCAGCCGGAGGCAAGTAATGATATGAGCTCCATCCTGCTGGCTATCCAGGCACAGATGGCTCAGATGCAAAAAAGCATTGATGAACAAGCAGAGCGGACTGCTCGCTTGGAACAGCAGTTCCTTTAACAGGCAGTCAGAATAGATGTCATCTACTCCAGACTGTCTGGCGAACAAGCCACAACGGCCCCAATATAATGGCTGCACGGGCAGCTAACGACCTTAAGATCCTCGCGATAAATGTCAATTCACTAATAGGGACCAAGAGGAAACTTACCTTCGGCCAACTGTTGAGAGACCACAATCCTGATGTGATAATGGTTAGCAAAACTAAGCTTAACCAAAAGCACACCCTCAGGTATAATAATTACAATATTATTCGGAGACCGCACCCATAATAGTGGCGGAGTCGCTCTTGTAGTTAAGAAAACTATCAATCACAAGATCATGTATAGCAATTAAGCGCATAGGTTTCGTTTGCTAGAGACGTGTATCGCACGCATTCCGCTCTCGGGTGGTAAGCGATTGCACGTGATCACTCTCTACGAGTATGCACCGGATAATAATCAGCAACAACAACAGCAGCAGCAGCATACACAGCCTGCAAGAGTGAGATGCCCACCTATAAACATCTTCGGTGCGGAGACCAAGGATCCCCAAAATCTGTGGCTGTTATACACTTAGATAAACTAGATCTCCCATACGAGATATAGTATAGGATGCCCCTCGGGCACACCGTGTACTGCCACTTTATGGCGGTGCACGAATTAATTAGGCAGGCGTTGGAGAAGGCGGGGAATGAGTACTACACGTACACACCGAAAGGAGAAAAACTCCAGACTCTGCTCCTTAAGAGAGTAGATCCGTCTACGGATCCGGAAGAAATCCTCGCTGTGCTGCGCCAGGTGCAGAGCGACAATCTCCGCGTAGTAGGAGTTAAGCCGTTTGTCACTGCGGTGGCACGAAGAGAGAATAGGCGGTTGCCTATGTTCCTTGTTCAGATAACGCCCACTAGCAACAAAGAGCTCCTCAAGCGAATTAAACACTTGAGGACTGTTGCCATCCAGTGGGAGGCATTATTAAAAAAAAAGTTAAGCACACGATAAAGTGTGCTAGATGCCAGTGGTTCGGGCATGCTGCGCTGAGAACCACAGTAGTGCAGAATGTCCTCTAGGAAAGGACCAAGTCGAGGACAGGAGCACCCTCGTGTGCTATATGTAGGACTAACGGGCACCCCGCTAGTTATAGGGGTTGCCCAAAAGCGCAGTTTGAAAGGAGGCCACCAAAATCGGTGGCAACAAGGCCAGTACCTCGCGTTCCAGCCACCGCTGTTACGTCAGTCATCTCCTATGCCCAAATGGCATCAGGTAGAAGACCGGCACAACAGACAATGCCAAAGGCGACCGCGGTCCCAGTGACTCGGCAGCCGGAGGCAAGTAATGATATGAGCTCCATCCTGCTGGCTATCCAGGCACAGATGGCTCAGATGCAAAAAAGCATTGATGAACAAGCAGAGCGGACTGCTCGCTTGGAACAGCAGTTCCTTTAACAGGCAGTCAGAATAGATGTCATCTACTCCAGACTGTCTGGCGAACAAGCCACAACGGCCCCAATATAATGGCTGCACGGGCAGCTAACGACCTTAAGATCCTCGCGATAAATGTCAATTCACTAATAGGGACCAAGAGGAAACTTACCTTCGGCCAACTGTTGAGAGACCACAATCCTGATGTGATAATGGTTAGCAAAACTAAGCTTAACCAAAAGCACACCCTCAGGTATAATAATTACAATATTATTCGGAGACCGCACCCATAATAGTGGCGGAGTCGCTCTTTTAGTTAAGAAAACTATCAATCACAAGATCATGTATAGCAATTAAGCGCGTAGGTTTCGTTTGCTAGAGACGTGTATCGCACGCATTCCGCTCTCGGGTGGTAAGCGATTGCACGTGATCACTCTCTACGAGTATGCACCGGATAATAATAATCTCGAACATAATTTCATTCCAGAGCTCGAAACTCTTCACATGTCTCCGACTGAGCTCGGAAGATACTTATTACATCATTGCAGGTGATTTCAACTCCAGACATCAAGATTGGGGATGCAATAGGAATTGCGGACGGGGGATCGCCTTAAACAACTGGTTGATTGGGCATGATGAGTTGAGGGCTGATCTGCTTGCAACCGAAATACCTTCATTTCTCAGAATTATCTGGATCTACTATTGATTGACAGACGACTGACCATACAGGATGTAAATGGAATTGTTTAACAGCGCAAATTATAAAAAAAAGACCAGTTCGTTTCACCCGTTCTTCAATCGACAAAACCGAAGGTAGACAAACTACCTTGAAATTGTAGCTGTCGATCCAAGGTGACGTGCGATGGAACGTTTTTTGGTCTACTGGATTTACTTCATTTTGTCCTCATAGACCTTGAGACCAGTTAGTTTCACCCGTTCTTCAATCACCGTAGAAGCCTCCACTACGACACGTTAGGAATCCAACAGTTGAACCGACTTATAAAGATAGTCACCGCTATTCTCTTAGTCCTGTTACCCAAAAATAAATGTCACTGTGACAAGTTTGTATTCTCTTTGGCACATTTTGTGAACTTTCTCACCCACCCGATGGTCTTGTGTATTCCCTTAGTCACATTTTATGAAAATATGATGTAATTTTGTAATTTTGTCACTTGCATTTTTGTGGGTGACATCCAAGGACGGTGAATGATTATTATATCCGACGTATACATTTTTCTTTCGAGGGTACCAAGAATCAGCCCTTTAGTTTTGCTTAGCTTTCAGCTTTCGGCTCCATAGAACAGGACTGATAAAATAATATTAATATTTTCATAACCGTCACTGTGACAAGTTTGTATTCTCTTAGGCACATTTTGTGACCTTTCCCACCCACCCGGTGGTCTTGTGTATTCCCTTAGTCACAGTTTATGAAAATATGATGTAATTTTGTAATTTCGTCACTTGCATTTTTGTGGGTGACATCAAAGGACGGTGAATGATTATTCTACATAGAATCTAAATTTCTTGCTGATATCTTTCCGTTAAGTTAAGTTTTTCGTCCCCTGTATTTGAATACGTCTGAGCTCTAGCGAACAGCTGGCCACCAGCTCATACGCTTCCCCAACCGTAGTCGTGGGGTGAATTAGGGTTCTTATTTGAAAATTCGCTCGTTACTTGAACTTTTTTTCGGATTTCGGTGAAAAATGTTCAACACAGTAAGGAGAAGTAAACAAACGAGCAAAGCGAATGTTCATGAAGTAGTTTTCTGCGAGTTACAGTCTGAGGTACTGGGAACATTTTTTCCATTATTTACATTAATTATTTATGCATTCATTATTAACGAAATACAAATAATTATTAATAAATTGCATATGCATAAAACTGAAAAAATGCATTCACGCGAAGCATGTGTACCGGTAGCCAAAATTAACAATATTATTGGAACATTTGCTTAAAATAAACGGATTCTCTGCTAATTTTAATTTTTTTTACAGATATAGGAATAAAAAATGATTGCAAATTTGTATTTCATTGTATATATGGACTGGATATTGCAGCGCAGCCGAGGTGAGGAATGTTTCACATTGGGAGAGTTGATGGTAAGTCATCTTCCTTTTGCAGATGACTTGGTTATCCTCACATCCTCCCAGACGGAACTCCAACGCGCACTCGATAGGTTTTTGGCCGTATGTGCTGATGCTGGAATGAGGGTTAACGTGGAGAAATCAGAGGTTATGGTCGTTTCCAGAACGCCTGTTCAATGCACTCTGCATGTTAGTGGAGTCCCATTGAAGCAGGTGGAGAAGTTTAAGTATCTCGGGGTCTTTTTCACGAGTGATGGAAGGAGTAATGCTGAGCTTTCCTGTAGGATTGGTGAAGCTGGGTCAGTTTTGACACAGCTTGGTAGTTCTGTAATCAGAAAGGCCGAGCTTGGTGTCAGAGCCAAGTTAGCGGTTTTCAACTCAGTATTTGTTCCAACTCTCACCTATGGTCATGAAATTTTGGTAATGACCGAAATAAAATAGACCGAGTGTAAGCTGCTGAGATGAGATTTCTTCGTGCTGTTGTGGGAATTACTCGCCGGGATAGGGGGAGAAACACGGCAGTGCGCGAGGAACTCAACATTGAGCAGCTGCTTCTTCGAACGGAAAGTGCTATGCTACGGTGGTTTGATCACGTGGCACGAATGTTCCCATCATCACGACTTCCGAGGCGGGCGTTGAATGCGATTCCATCAGGTAGGCGACCGCTTGGCAGACTCAGGACGAGGTGGTTGGACCAAGTCCAAAAACTCGCCGGGTTACACTTGGGTATTGTTCCTGATGAATTAGAGTAGATGGCGGAGGATCGAGTTGCCTGGAGATCTCTCGTGCGTGGTTTACCCCCGCAGGTCATGGTATATATAAATCAGCTATATATTACTCTGAAGAATTAAATTGGTGCAAATTATTCCTGTAAATAGAGCGTAGCATTACATTTTTGTAAATGTAAATTCGGTGTAACTGGCCGAAGTTGAATATCTGAATTATTTCTGATGGAACAACATGCATCTAATGGTTAGCAGCAGTCAGCCGTGCAGAGACCGTTGAACTGTCCACAAGTGTTTCGACTTATTAAAAAGAAGTTCTGAATAACAAAAAGAAACTGAAGTAGTGCAGTTGATACTAAGATCCCCAGCAAAAGCGCAGCCGGGTGCGTAGAGCGTACAACCCACACTTCCAACCGGAAGCCGATCTGGATCTGAAGACGGTCCTGCTCTCAATCCAGGGGCAGATCGCTCAGCTTCAAAAGCAGTTCCTTGAGCAAGCAGAGCGAGTAGACCTCATTTAAAACGCAACATCGGTTTAATGGCTGCGCAGGCAGCCCGTAACCTTAAAATCCTAGCAGTGAATGTGAATTCACTGATCAGGCCTGAACGTCAACTAAACTTCGGTAACTTGTTGCAAATCCATAATCCTGACGTGTTGATGGTTAGCGAAACTAGGCTAAACCAGACGCATACCCTCAGGTACAAGAATTACCATATCATTCGAAGAGACCGAGCCTACCTAGCTGGTGGGGTCGCTCTCTTAATCAAAAAAGGCCTTTGTCATAAGGTCGTGTATAGCGGTGAAGTGCGAAAATTCCAGGCGATAGAAGCGTGTATCGCACGCATCCCCTTTCGGGGTGGTAAGCGGTTATATGTGATCGCGATCTATGCGTTTGACAAGGCACGTATCAAACCCCATTTCATTTCAGAGCTCGATACTCTATTTACTAGCCTTCGACTGAGCTCGGAAGAGAACTACTATGCCATAGCCGGGGATTTGAACTCGAGGCATATGGATTGGCGCAACGTGGTGCATAACGCCAGGGGGACCTCATTGTATAACTGGTTGGTAGAGCACAATAGTGAGTTCAAGCTATATTTGCTTGCAACCGATAGGCCATCCTTTCCCAGAAGCGGGTCCTATCTGGATCTGATGCTGATAGACAAACGACTGACTATACTGGACGTGGAAAGACGCACACGGAACTGTTTAACTGCGGTTGAGTACGAGAGTGACCACTGCGGGCTCTTCGCGGCTATTCAGCTCCCGAACGAGGTGGAAGAACTGGAGGAATATGTCGAGAGGCACCCTTATAATTACAATAAGGCCCGCTGGCCACGCTTCTCCAGGGCTTTATCCACAGAACTACGTTCGAGTGGGATCAATCCTCCGACAAACAGAAACCTGACAAACGAAGAGGTTGACAGGTACGTCATACAAATGGACGACGTAATAAAACGAACCATGGAGAAAACCATTCCGAAGGTAGTACAAATCGATGACAGCGATGTTTATCGAAATGCTACCATCGATGCACTTCACGTGCACAAAAGTAGACTGCTGTCAAGACTCAAACTCTTGCACAGACGGTTTACAGATCCACAAAACGCGGAAGTCAGGGCACTGAAGTCTGAGATCAAGAACCTCCAACAGTTAATTCGAATAAATTACAGCTTGGCTATAAGCTTGCACTGGGGCAATAAAATCCGGGCTGTACGATCCAACAACCCGGGTATGTTCCCGCAAGTAAATAAAATATTTCGGAGGAAAGATCAAAACGACATTCAGGCCGTTAGACTTCCCAGGACGACAGATAACGAACAATTACTGACTTCAATTGGCATCGATCCAGGTGAGGCAGTGCTAGACAATGACTTCTTCGTGGTTGAAGATCCCCAGGAGAAGGTTAAAGCTATTGGTGCTGTGTTCCAGCGAGTGTATACGGTCAACGAGGTTAGTAGGCCGAATCACGATCTGGAGAACAGAGCCTTGCTAAACCACTTCTATCTCCGCAACGAGATAAGTCAATGGCGATCCGAGAATCCAGGTTTCACCAGGTTCAATGACGATAATATGGCACATAGTGCCGTCGCCAATGATGACAATCTCATCTTGATTTCCCAAGAAGATCTTCAGGGTATTTTCAACTCGCTGAAAAAGAAAAAGTCAGTGGGAATCGATGGAATACCGAATATTGTGCTTCGCCATCTTCCCCCCGAAGCGGTCCAAATTTACACAACATTGTTCAACAACGCGCTGAGTAATGCACATTACCCGGCGCATTGGAAAACAGCTGTAGTGCAACCGATCCCTAAACGGGACAAAGACAAATCCATCCCGACAAATCTCCGGTCGATCAGTCTTCTTCCCTGCATAAGCAAGGTTTTTGAAAAGATAGTCGTAGGAGTTCTGAAACAATGGGCTGATGAAAATAAAATCATACCGGACAACCAGTTCGGATTTAGGGCGGGCATGATACCATACATGCCGCGTCAAAGCTGGTATCCGACATTCAATGGAATAAAAGCAAAAATCAGTGCACGGGTGCCTGTCTGATTGACTTGGAGAAGGCGTTCGACACCGTTTGGTTGGAGGGTCTCTTCCTCAAGCTTGTCAGGCTATATACGACCTATGCCATGATAACAGGTAGAAAGTTCGTCGTGAAAAGTAACGGCGTAACTTCTACCACGGTCTTTGACATTAAAAATGGTCTACAACAAGGGGCTGTTGGTTAGCCGATCTTGTTCTCAATATTCACTGCGGATCTTATAGGTTCCATGCCGCACTTAATTGCGTACGCCGACGATCTAGTAGCGTACAGATCAGGTCCGAAGGTCGAAGTAATAAATATCTTGTTGCAGCGATTTTGCGACGACTGGAAGTTGATTATCAACTTCCTGAAGTGTGAAACTACCCTTTTCAGGACCCCGTTGTACACGGCACCGCGGGATACTCGCCAAAACTGGCGCAAGTTCGGCATAGTTGACCCGCAAGGACGGCCGTTAGCTGTGAAAAGTGTAGTTAGATATCTTGGCATTTGGCTGGATCAATATCTGTATTTTGACAAACATATAGATATTGCTCTGACGAAAGCCAGAAAAGCCTTTGCTGCGGCAAGGAGGTTGTTTTACAGCAGCCAACTTGATACCAGGGTGAAGGTAATCTGCTACATGGCCATAGATTAAACATAGATTAAGCCGAAAGGCACATTTATAATGTAGATTAGATTAGCTTAGAGTACCCGCATAGGGTCAGTAGGTTAGTATTAAGAACATTTGTATATTCTGAAGTTAGCTAAGCTAGTTTTAAGTACTTTTGTCTAGCAAGTAAGCATATTTCATTAAATAAAAACAAAATTACATGAAAAAAAAAAAAAAAAAAAGAGCGTACAACCGCGAACCAGCAGGTGCTGGGTTCGTGACCCGGTTTGGAAAAACCTTCTTTTTTTCTCTCGTTTTTCAAACAGCTGGAGGAAAACGGGAGGCCGCTCGTCTAGAAGCGGTCGGCGAAAGCCATAAACCGATGGCAGAAATGTCACGCCAACATCCAACAACGCCTAATGAACGCACAAGGAAGAGGAGGAGGAAGAGTCAGACCTCCACCAGCTCGAAGCGACGAAATATTAACGCGTCAGCCGATAAAACGCTAGTTGAAGGGAGTGCAGCTACGTCTACGTCATCGAACGAGACATCCCACTAAGCCGATGCAGAAGACGATGCATACTCGTATGTGTCAGACAGGAGGGAGGGGCGATTCGCAATAAGCAGCAACAGCTTCGAATCGATAACATTCGACACCGAAGAAGAAGTGGAAGATATTATCCGCTCGAAGCAGACTCGAAGGAGAGATTAGAGGCCTTCACAGAAGATCTCTCGAAAGGAGAAGAAAGGAGGGGGAGCAAGCAGATCTACAGCTCGCTCAACAACAACAACATTGCCTGAACCGAGTCAACCGCAAAAGCAGATGCAGCATAAATACAGCCATCTGCATCAAAACAAAAGAAGCTGCAACAACAGCCACCAAGTCAACAACAAAAGACAGCAGCTCAGCAACATCAGCAGAAGCAGCCACCAAAGAAAGTAGCCCTGCAACATCAGCAAGCAGCAACGAAACAGCAGCAATATGCATCAAGTGAGCGGCAACAGCATCCAGCAGTACACCAGCAGCAACAACAACAAACGAAGAAGGAAAAAGTGCCACCGATCAACTTGTACAAGCTGGACATCATACGAACTGCAGAGGTATGTATATATAAATAAAGGTTCTGAAAAATATTCAATCAGCTGTAAGACAGTTGATAATCACGCAACTCTGAACAGATGTCTAAAGTGTTCGATGATTGACTTCTACTCCTTCACACCAAAAGGAAAGAGAAAAAGTCCAAGCTAAATTAATAAAGATCTCCGCACCGCTCGAAGCGGAGGAGATCCTCCAACTCCAGCTCAAAAAGCAAGTGTGCGATCGTCTCGAGTTCGTCGGGGTCAAGCCCTTCCCCACAGCTAAGGCAAAACGAGAGGGCGGAAATTACCGTTCTCCATTGTACAGCTGTCACTAAATAGCAAAGTAGATAAGCTAAATGATTTGAGAACATTAGCTGGCTACGATTGCGTCTGAGAAAATATAAGAAGGCGCGACGGCATTATCCAATGCGTTCGTGTCAAAGGTTTGGGCACGCCGCGTCGAACTGCTAAATGCGGCCTCGATGCGTGAAGTGCAGTAAAAACCACAAGGCGGAGGAATGCCCTCTGGGGAAAGAGGGAGCAGCTGACAAAAGTCAGCTCAAGTGCGTACTCTGCGGGAACGCGGGGCACACCGCTAACTATCGGGGTTGCCCTAAGTTCCAAGAGCGGAAAACAAAGACGTTTCTGCAGAATCAGTCCCTAGTGAAAAATCCACTCGGGGCAGCCATAACCGTCACCCCTCAAGTGATTTACGCCCAAAAGAAATGTATATGGCAGTCCTCAATATATTGGAACTCGGATTTATTCAGTTTATACCATTGATTAAGAAAAGAGACTATTTTAAGCAGCCGTGGCATAATAAAAGATGCAAATGCAAAAAACAAAGCCTTCAAACAATGGAAAAATTCTAATTCAGAATTTATTAGAAAGCGGTTTTGCCAATTACGCCGAGAATATGAATCTTGAGCAAATTTCTGTATAAACAGTATATATTGAATACTGAGTCTAATATCTCCTGCAATCCTAAAGGTTTCTGGGTCTTTTCTAATAATAAAAGGAAGTCGAAGGATTATTTTCAAAATATGGAGTTCGAAGGGATTATATCTCATAACATTGAGACAACCTGCGAGCTATTTGCAAAATTCTTCGAAACAGTGTACGTTGATCATTCGAATATTAATACACCTTCTCCAAAAGAAGATGTATATAATATGAGTATTGGATCACTCTGTTTGTCTACAGATGATATATTTCAAGGAATTAAATCCTTAAATTCATGTGTATGTGCTGGTCCTGACAAAGGACCGTCTATAGTTCTTAAACAGTGTACTGTATCCTTGTCTTTTCCATTAACAATTATGTATAATTTATCTTTGTCCTCTGGAACATTTTTGGAAGAATGGAAAAGCTCATTTATAATACCTATATACAAATCCGGACCTCGTCAAAAAGCTGAGAACTATAGAGGTATCTCAAAGCTTTCCGCCATTCCGAAATTGTTCGAATTAATTGTTACAAAAAATCTTTACTTTACCATTGAAGAAAGAATATGCTTACAACAACATGGGTTTATGTCTGGAAGATCCAGCTTAACCAACTTGACTTTATTGACGAAATATCTTTTTGATTCGGTAGAGGGCAACAAGTTGATGTGGTTTTGACAGATTTTAGAAAAGCTTTTGACACAGTATGTCATACAGTCTTGGTAAATAAATTAAAGTCCTTTGGTACTCATTCTACATTCCTTAACTGGATTTCGAGTTACCTATCAAATAGGACTCAAACTATGAAAATTGGTACAAGTCAATCTAGAATTATCTAGGTGTTATCTGGTGTTCCCCAAGGCAGTCACATAGGGTCATTACTATTTATTTTATTTGTAAATGATATTTCGTCAATTTTTAGATATGTTAATTGTTTAACGTATGCTGACGATTTAAAGATTTTTCTGCGTGTTACAAACATCTTCGCGTGTGATATGAACCATCTGGAGTTAAATGTAAATAAATGTCATACGTTTTCTGTTTTCCATATTTTGTTGCCAATTCTCTTGACCTTGGTACCTATAATTTTTGATACGAAATTGAAGTTCTCATGTCATATCGACAACGTAATTGCTAAAGCAAACTCAATGCTTGGGTTTCTTAAACGTTCTTGTTATGAATTTTCTAATCCGTATTCCCTAAAGTCAGTTTTCATGTCTCTTGTACGTCCGTATCTGGACGTACAATGGTCTCCATCGTATGCAAAGCACGTGTTACGTTTATAAAGGGTTAAAAAGTCCTTTACGAGATTCGTTATAAAAAGAAAAACAAATTTATTAAATGTCTTCACCAAATCTACAAGTCGAGTTCTTGCAGTCGAAAATGGTTGAATTATTTGAGAGCCACATACCCATACGAACGAAGCGTAACCACAACTCCTGGTTTACCTCTGATATTCGTCACCTAATGCTTATATCAAATGGAAGCGCTACAGAGTGGAAGAGTTTCATAGAACATATCGATCACTTCGTAATATAGTTGTTTGCAAAATACGGGCGGCCAAAATTCAATTTTACTCAAAACGGTTGAGTCCTTCGTCAAACGGAAAACAGCTATGGAAGAATCCCAAGGAGATTGGGGTGGGAAAACAAAGCAGCAGACATCCAACTAACGCCGACGAAAATGAGCTAAACAGGATTTTCGTATCCCAACCATCTAGCTATGGTTCCCTCGCTCCAAATTATAACACTACTTCACACGTTATATCTCCTCCTAACGAATCCTTCGATTTTTCTCATATCCTGCAGGTTGACGTAGGTGAGAGCTTGCTTTCAATTAAATCCAACGCAGTTGGAGTGGATATGGTCCATCCCAAGTTCCTAAGAATAATTGTTCCCATACTCTTGCCTCATATTACTCAGATCTTCAACAAATCCCCACAGCAAGCGTTTTTCCTTCAGTCTGAAAGTTGTCGAAGATAATACCAGTGCCAAAGAATCGTGCCAAAGTACAGAATTTCGCCTAATTGCTATACTTTCTTTTCTCTCGAAAGTCTTCGAGAGAATCATGCAAAAACAAATATGTTGGTTTCTTCACCAACACAATCTTTTAACCTCTAAGCAGTCTGGTTTTCGCCCTAAGCATAGTTGCACGACGGCTCTGCTTGAAGTTTTACGATGACATTAGGCATTTCTCCAAGGCGTTCGACACTGTTAAACACTCCATTCTATGCGATAAATTATCCAGGATGTACAACTTCTCAAAATCCGCAATCCCTCTGATCGTCAACAAGCGGTTTTCCCTAGAAAGCCCGTAAATACATCCCTGCTCCCTTCGATTTCTATTAACAATGGTCCCATTAAATACGTTGAAACTGTCAAAAACCTTGGTATGATTTTTAACTCATCTCTAACCTGATCAAATAAAAAGTTGCGTTGCCAAGGCATATGGGGTCCTCCGCTCCCTGTGGGCTTAACAACATCTTACCCCTATGGCAACCCGATCTCTATTAGTCAAGATCCTCATTACACCTATTCTTACTTACGGATGTGAGGTCTACGAAAAATGTGATGAATTTAGTAGACGTAAGCTTAATGTCGCATATAATAATACTGCTCGCTATATTTCGCTATACGTCGCTATGACCACATTTCTGACTTCTCCAAACGTATCAATGGTCTCTCATTTGACAGTACTCTACAGTTCCGTATCATCATACACACACGTCAACCTCAAAACCTATTTAATTGAATTTCGTTTTGTGCATCTAATAGGACCAGGCAAATACTATTACCGCGCTTTTCTTATCTTAACTCTGACCGCCAATTCTTTGTTGCCACCACTCGACTCTGGAATGCCCTCACACGCAACATCATTGAAATAGAAAATAAGATACGATTTAAAAATCAATTAAAAACTCATCTATCTACATTGAATTAAATATTGAATTACTCTAAAACACACTACATAAAACTACATAAAACCGTCTATTGTAACTAACTTTTTCTGTAATTTTTAATAGCTTATCACAATTTTTTGTAAAAGATATTATATCGCAAACTAAATGAAAAATAAAATAAAAAAAAAGAGAATGAATTGGAACCTTGAATCTATGCCTCCTTATCAAATAAGATGTGCCTTAATAGGACTAGATACACTAGAAAAAAGACGAAGTATTCAATCTATAGTGTTTATTTATGATATATTTTCTCGTACCGTATAAACTGTCCTGATATACTTCAATGTGTTAAACTCTAAGCCCCCGAAAGAAATCTTCGATCAAGAAACCTTTTATACCAACCAAGACACTTATATAGTTATGGTTTTAATATGCCGCTTACAAAATGCATTCTAAATTTTAATTCTGCCTGTATCGTTCTATGTGATGATAGACTGAAATTTTTAAATTCAATTCCAAATCTCTGAATAAAATTCATTTCGTGCCTTAGTTAAATATGTTTAAATTTCGCACTGTTGTTAGACAACTATATTTTGTTGGGTGTTTAATCCATACGTTTATTTATTATTATTTGTTATTATTACTTGTATTTATTATAACTAGCTAATTACTGACTTAAATAATTATATAAGAAATATTCCTTTATTATTATTAAAATACTTATTATACTTATCTGCAATCTGTAAGAGAGTTAAACTCGGCAGATGAAATAAAGAAATAAATGGCGTGAATAAATGGCTACCGAGGGCAATGGGGCAATGTCACAGTACATGACACTATTCATGCCGCGTCGAAACTGGTGTCGGAGATCCAATGGTACAAGAGCCAGAAACAATGTACGGGTGCGTGCCTGATTGACCTGGAGGAGGCCTTCGACACCGTATGGTTAGAAGGACTTTTTTTCCCTTGTGCCATATATATATATACTAATGTTTAACATGCTTACCGGTAGAAGGTTCGTCGTCAAGAATGGCAATGTGACATCTGCGGGTATATTTGAAGTAAAAAATGGTCTCCAACAGGATGCTGTTAATTCGCCGATCCTGCTCAACATTTTCTTGAGCGATCTGATAAGTTCTCTTCCTCACATAATTGCGTACGCCGACAACTTGATTGTGTAAAGATAAGGTAAAAAGATCGAGGACATCACTACTCTCGCGCAGGGTGACTTCGACTCATTCATGAGAATTTGCGATGACTTGAAGTTGAATATCAACTTTTAGAAGTCGGAAACCATACTGATTAGGATCCTGTTGTATAAGGCTTCGGCGAATACAAAAAAGAATTGGCGAAAGTTCTCAATTGTTGGGCGTCACAGGCAACCATTGGCGCAAAGGACTGTAGTCAAATACCTGAGGATCTGGCTAGATCAATATCTATATTTTAGCAAACATGTAGATGCAACTCGATGCGAGCGTGAAGGTAATCTGCTACATGGCCCTCATCCGGCGAACGCTCACCTATGGCTGTCCCGTGTGGTTCAACGTGAGTGCAAGCTTGATGGAAAAGATTAGGGTGTTTGCGAGGGCTTGCCTTCGCCTTTACAGAATACCAGAGTCCCAGTACAGAAAATTCTACTCCAATGATGTATTATACAACAGAGCGAACCTCATACGAGTGGACAATTTCCTGTTGAAATTGATTCGAGGCCATACTACCAGAGCGATGAACTCGGCCAACAACCTGATCTCTGGGGCTTACTACCCCAATGTTCAATACCACGAAAGGGTACGTCATAACGGCATTCCTCCATTTGGACAAACACGGTATGATGCAAAATGAAAATGCGGTACTGCCCCTGTTCCGCATCGCCAGTTCAACTGTGGATGGGCGACTCAACCACGACCGTTCCGTCGCACAGCGAACTGAGGAAGGTCTCCTCCGATTCAGTACGGCAGTATCAAGGCAAGATGTGCTAGATGTTGCAATGGAAACATCGAAAATTCTGGTTTCTGGGGACTGAGGGAACTCCCTCGTCGAACCCTTTAGACCCGGGTTAGAGAAAGGGTAATACAGATCCCCTTATGGGGCGCAGTCGATCTCTGTCTTGCAGCGGATTAGATCAGGTGCAATCTATGGCCGACCTACGTATCTTAGGTAGTTTTTTAAGGTGTATATATGTAAAAACAAAGAACAAAAAAATTGTAATGCCCATTTGCACAACTGTGTGTACTTATGTGAACACCCCTGTAAATAGTTGAAGCATATATATATAAATATGTGCGCATAGCATTATATATACATGTATATACGTATGTATGTTAAGTTTAAGGTAGTTTAAGTTATTTTAAGGTAGTATGTAAGTTAGCATATAGGTTTTAAATAAAATCACTTCCGTTATTAAGTTTTTGAAAGTTTTCTTAATTTTAAATTGTACAGTCTGAATCACATAATTTTAAACATATGCATTGTTAGATTATGTCGAAACACAGTTTAAGATTAAGCTTAGCTTATAGTGCCCGCCTAGGGCCAGTAAGTTAGCATGCCGGCGACTCATGGAGCGTTACCATCGCGGATTACTTGGTCTTTAAACCGGATATTGGTTTGGTTGGTTGGTGCCCATTCGCACGATGTGATTTTCCGCCGTTCACCTTACTTGCAGACGGGAACCATATATCCGATGTAGAATTTTTCTTTCGAAGGTACCAAGAATCAGCTCTGCAGTTTTACTTAGCTTTCAGCTTTCGGCTCCATAGAGCAGGACTGGTAAAATAAGAGATTTGTGAAGCATGATTTCGGCATTAAGCTGTAGGTTACGTCGATGTTCGAGCGAGTCTAATGACTTTGCGACATTGTTGTCTCCTATAAGTTTTATCGCTGGCTTTTGGATTCTATCTAGTAGGTACAGGGTGGTCTTTGGGGCACCAGACCAGATATGAGCATTATACTCTAGCTTGGGGCGGATATACGCCTTATAAATGAAAGCCAAATCAGAGGGGGTGAAATATTTCTTGCATCGATTAAGGAAACCTAAACATTTCGCAGCATTTTTGGCGACCTCAAATATGTGATCGTTCCAACTAAGTGTTGTGTTGATACACATACCAAGGATGGAAAGCTTTCCGGTTTCATCGACACAAGCGCCATGGCTGATAACGAGGGTTCGCTTGAGTGACAGCAGACAGCATTGAGTTTTTAAAGCATTGAATTCCACTCTGTTGTTGTTTCCCCAGCTAATTATGCTGTCAAGATCGGAATTCAATGTGCTTAACATACGCTGCCGTTCCAATTCTACGGCCGAAGGGCAGGGTCGTGAGTCTCGGAACGAATATGAAAAGCTGAGGGTGCTGTCATCAGCGAAGGAATGGATTGGATTAGAAGTAGCAGACAAGAGATCATTAATAAAAATGAGAAAGAGTGTCGGAGACAGAACAGAGCCTTGGGGTACACCAGCATTTATTTTGTGGATATCAGACATGAACCCATTCAAAACAACTTGAATTGAACGGTTCGAAAGGTAATTTCTAATCCATAGAAGAACAGATTCATCGATACCATATGCACGCATTTTCGACAAAAGAGCTTGATGCCAAACTCTGTCAAATGCCTTAGAAATATCAAGTGCAACGATCTTGTTTTCACCTGCATTATGCAAAGATGTGTTCCACTTTTCGGTGAGATAAGCTATCAGATCACCAGTGGACCTGTTGCTACGGAAACCGTACTGCCGGTCATTAAGAAGCTTCCGCGATTCAAGATATTTCATAAGCTGACGATTTATCAGCGTTTCCATGACCTTAGAAAGAAGGGACGTAAGTGCTATGGGTCGGTACGAGGTGGGTGACGAAGATTCGCTATCTTTAGGGACGGGCTGGACAAATGCTGTTTTCCATCTGCTCGGAAACAGACCTAGGATAGATGAAAAAGCTTACGCAATGGTTTTGCCAACGCAGAAGAACACCTCTTTAGAAGTATAGGGAGAATACCATCCGGGCCAGCGGATTTGTGCACGTCGAGATCTTTAAGTACTCTTGCAACTGTACGAGTGCGGAAGTGGATTTGTCCCATGGTGAAATCAAAGCTCTCAAGTACAGGTGGAGACATATTGGAATCTGGCAGTGTTGAGCTGGCTGCAAAATGCGCCGCAAGCAGATTGGCTTTGTCAAAAGAGCTGACAGCTGGAATGTCATTGTAAATGAGCGTAGGAATTGAAGACGAGGCGGAGTTCCTTATGTTTTTGACAAATCACCAAAAGTTGTTGCAGTCATTTCTGGCCCGTTTAAACTTATTCCGGTTTTCCTCAGTAGGGTTGGCTTTGTATGCCCGGAAATTCAACTCTCTCAACCTGATAGCCTCTTTACAGCTCGAGTCATACCATGCATTTTCTTTGGGCTTGATACTCTTCACTCTATGCGGAATGAAGGATCTCATGCCCAGCAGAAGAATGTTTTTGATCACATCAGCAGCGGCATCCACGTCACTATCGAGGAAGCATAGTGACCAGTTAAAGTTCCTAAAGAAATTGTTGAATCCGCTCCAATCGGCTTTCTCGTACAGCCATACTGTTCTGAATGATCTGCGATGTCAGGTATCCGTGTGGGCTCATTTACTAGCTGAGTCAGATTGTTTACCTCAGCAAAGATTTCGACATACCTTCCTTCGGGTATTGTCTGGCCTGAATGTCGAAGCCAATTAGAATTGTGTACATTGAAATCGCCCGCAATGGCAATTTCAGTGCGAGGATACGGGGATACAATTCTTGAGAGGGAATCGGATAGCGCATCAAATTCGTTAAAAGTTGAATTGCTATCCAAGTTTGGACTTCTATAAATAAAGCAGTAGTGGATTAAATGCTTGCGAACATGGAGTTTTAACCACAGAAAATTAAATTCCGGATTGGAACAGTGGCCATATTGTGGTTGAAGTTGGTAAGCTACATCACTACGCACGTAGATGGCGAGACCGCGATGAAAAAAGAAAAGCGGCACCAAGCTATATCCGGGCAGGGTGAAATCCGATAATTCGGTATTCTCACCTACCTGTGTTTCACTTAGTGCCAAGACAGCTGGTTTATATAAAAACAAGTGGACATACACAGCGAAGAGATTCACTCTTAGCCCACGAACATTGCACATATCAACCCTAAAGTTTTCCATAGAAAACAAGACGGAGATATAAAATTACCAAACTCCGACTGCGTGTGGTAAGGCAGAATTGAGAAGTGTAAATTCCGTAATAGCTTCTCAACAACAATCGATGTAGGTGTTATGACATCGATTGGAGTTGGTCCACCAACAAATTCACACTTCTAAAATCCGCTACGTCAGATGCTACGCACTCTCAGTCATTGCATCAACCCGCTTGATGAAATCAAACGGGAGTTGCGACCGAGAATGCGCAACAGTGGCTTGTGAAGGAAAGGGGCGAGAGGGAGCGGACCCAACGCACTCGACACCGAAACACTTCACACAAACACTTGTTTACTGAACTGAGGTCCCCCCCACTCCTGAAAGAACAATAGCATGCCCTCTACAATATTATTATTTTATTATTATTACAAAAGGTTTAATCGTTGGAGAAAAAATAAATTGAAAATTTTCAGAAAAAGATGGAGGAAAATTGTTCAACTTCGGTCCTCCATTGCGAGGTTGTGAGTGTTTGTAAAAAGTTTAACACATCTAATCACACCCGAAAATCTAATTTTTTATTGTTCATAATTATTTCAAACATGGAATTTGAATGGCGTTTTTTCTGCTCTCATTTGAAATGTAATCCATCTGGGAAAATTTTCTGTGTCGAGAATCTGCAACACTTCGATTAAATTTCTGGAAAATGTTTGCATTAAAATCGTTGGCAGTTGCGGTTCCCAGAATGGCTCCTTCAATAACATTAAATATATATGTATGGGTTAGAATTATCAAATGGATTTGTGTTGGCGTTGGTTGATCAGGCTTCGTAAATCTTCTTTCGCTTGTGTAGTGCGATTATCATCTATACACACTTTATATCGAATATGAACCAATAAAAAGCTAAAGATAAACAATTATTAGATAAACAAAGACGCGCTTCAATCTCCAAGCAACAAAGCAGTCTAAAACAACAAATATTAGCGAAGACATCGAAAAACCTTAGAAATGTTGCAAATAGCGAGAATCAGCATGGATTTTTGTCACCTCACTTGCATTCAAGAATAGACATTTTGATGTGAGGTGACAAAAAAATGTGACGTCACAATTTGCCACTGTGCCTTCCGTGTTTACAGCTGCCCGCCGCATTCCAGTACCAGATTGAAAAATTAGCTCTCAGTAATTTTTTGCTTGTACTATACTTAAAGAGTAAAAGAGTATTTTTATTAACATATACAAAATACATATGCATTCATTATTAAACATTTTTACAATTTTTCCTTTTTTTTAAATCTTATTTAAGAGAATATTATTTAAACATGAAAATAATTTATCTCTAGAATGAAATTTTAAATTAAAAATTCGAGTTTTGTAAAAATAATTTATCTTTTTTTCATTTATTTATATAAAGAAATGAAAAAAATTGTTTCAAACGCGATTTTAAGCCTACAAGTTTACATTATGTTCGTACATATAATGGAACCCAGTTCCACGCAAAATACTTAATTTAAGTACCTTCTACATTTCCTCGAACCACAAGAGCAAGGGATTTTTACATCTTCAAAAGGAAATTTATAATCATAAGTCAATTCTTCGCCTTGTACGATTCGCCTCAGTGAAAATATGATTATGTGCTTATGCCCAAGTATATCCACCACTCTAGAGTAGCAGTTTGGCTAAAACGAAATATCATCAATAAAGAATGTACGAAATTCCCCTTTATATATATACTAACCTCGCATGAGTGATTAATAAAACGGGCAGCATTTCCTCGCATTGTTGCATCGACGACAAAGTTCTCATCAATTTTAAACATATAGCATCCAATGTCCTTACTATCATAGAACCGTTCTCTTTTATCTGTCAGTGTTGATCTTATAAGCTCGCCAGCATACTCAATAACCATTTCACCTAACAAATATAAAAAAAAAACTTTTTAGACAAGATCTTGAGATTATACTCATAAAAAAATAATAATTGCATATCAAAGTAAGCTCAATGATTAATATTCAAATAGCTTATACAGTGCAGTCTCGATTTCTGCAACACTCGATATTAGCAACCAATGTTTTAGAGTTTTGCATATGTAAATGAATTTTATTTTGTGGGATGTATTCAGGATATTTTATTTAAGCTTTTCAACTTTTCCATTTTTGCAACGGGTCATGTATGCATTAGTTGCAAAAATCTAAATTACACTGTATATTGAATGAGATTATATATTTATTTATTTATTTGATGAACTACAAGTTGCTTATGAACTAACAGATATATTGAACCACAGAAGATACCTAAGAATTCAAAAAGTGTTCACTCTTAAAACGAATTTCTTATATTCAACTCTATCTAAGTAGATGTCCAAGAGATTATTGGCTGCGTTGAAGACTTTCACGGTGGGCGTTAGGGGTTCATTCACACCGAAATTAGATCTATGAATTATATATTCCAGGGAAAAGTCCAATTCCAAAAAGTCCAATTTCAGACAGGATAGTAGGGCATCTTATGTGGTAACACAGCAAATCTCTAACATACATTATATCATGTACAGTGCGTCTGGATTTTTAAGATTTCAAGCCATGAAGTAAGCATCTAGCTTTATAATTGAGGATAAAGTTCCAATACTTTATAAAAAATGTATCTAGTGAAACACGCTCAATTCGATCGGAGTCAGTTATCAAATGGGGATTCCAAATAACAACAGCATACTCAAGATGGGGCCTAACTAGGGAGGAATACAGTAACAAGGAGGAGAACGGATGAAACCCAACGCTGAATAAGCTGTAACCAATGCGCGATTTATGTGAGTTTTGACAACACCCCGATCTTTAACTTCATTAATCCGGGATAGGGGGGCGGAATCAACCAAGTAATTGAAGTCAATTAAGGAAGTCATTTTAGAATAGGAAATAAAACAACATTTGTTTATATTTAACTTTAGGGCGTTATAGTTGCACCAATCGAAAATATTACTCACGTCTGATTGAAGTAGGTAGTAATCGCCAATACTCTGGATGGTTCTAAAAAATTTAAGATCGTCCGCAAACAGTAAGAAATTACTATATTTAACCATATGGACCATATGGATCATGAATAAAGATCACGAAAAAAAGAAAGCCCAAGTGGCTCCCTTGCGGAACTCAGGAACTACAAGTAATCTTTTTGGAGATGGAGTTACTAATTTTAACCTGTTGAGTACGGCCAAGGAGAAAAGAGAACAACCAACGGAGAAGTTGTGAGTGACAGCCAAATCATTCAAGTTTCCTGATCAGTCGATTACGATTGACTGAATCAAAAGCTTTACTGAAGTCGGTATAGATAATCAATAAATTGCATCAAGTTGTTTTAGTACGAAGGATGAAAATATAGCCAGATTAGAGAATTCGGCCTGATACGAATCCATACTGTTCATCTGGGAGATATTCCTTAATTAGAAATTCGACTTTCGTTTTTATAATGCTTTCAAATAACTTTGGAATTGTAGATAGTTTGCAAATTCCTCTGTAATTTTCAACATTACTTTTGGATCCAGACGCGTGGATGGCAACAAGAAAGGATTATTTTTGAAAAGAATGACGCAGAGGAATATCGTTTGAACCACAGCTTTAACTAGGTTTTAATGACTGCAGACTGATCCCAGATCAATTCGACTAGAGAAACTTGAGGGAGAAGTATTAGTCTTGTCGTGGCCAGTATATACAGACTGGAAGAAACTTGCCAAAAGTTCAAGAGTGGATTCAATGTATCCGATTTAGAATTTCTGAAATGCATTAAGTTCGGAGTCCCCGTCGATTTTTTTTTTGAATTATAATGCCAAAACATTTTGCTGTTAGATTTAATATTACATTCAACCGACATGATATAATTTTTGTATAGAAATTTGTTGAGGACACTAAAGTCTTTACGTAATTTGCTAAAGATTTCGTAATCCAATATATACTTAGGTTTTTTTAAAGCCTTGTTGTTTTGATTTTTTATGCTGTTTAATTGACTATTATGCCAAGGCGGCTTATTTGAATCACGAAAATATTGTGGAGAGAGCGGTACATATCTCGAGAATCCCTCTGCCAGTATTTCAGCGAAGCGGTTATACATACATTTTAAATTTAATTGGGACAGTTCATCGAACCAATTAAAGGAGTTGAACAAATTATTCAGTTCCGTAAAAACTTTACCAAAATTTAAATACTTAAGATTTTGTTCAACTTTATGTTTTATATAGTAGAATAAAGACAATTCGGTATACATTTCTTTGTGATTAATAGAATGATATAAAAGTGGTAAAGGAACTTCGGTTACATTTGCATCAATTTCATTACAACATACAAATACGATATCAAGGATTTTAGATAATGATTTTACTACTGGATTGATTTGGATGAAGTTTAAGGAATTTAAGAAATCAAGTAATATAACTTCATGGTCATATTAAGAGAATATAGAAAATTATTTTTATCAAGATATTGCCTAGATTAAAATCACCTAGAATGGCTAAATGATCGGATTCATTACAGCGAACACTAATGAATTCAATATTGTGTATACGCTTTTCATATATTACAAGCAATCTTTTAGGCGGAATATAGCTGTTTTGAGGAGGCACTGGTTTGCACCACCTATTGTTCGAAAAGAAAAAAAGCACTCTAGAAAACAGTGTTTATTCGTTCGTGATCGCGGTGGAAGTGAGCTAGACAATTTGTACAGTTCATGTTTTAAGTATGATGAGAGAGATTATGACAATGAATATAAGAGAAGATAAGCAAAGTAATAGTAATGAGAATGCATTCTGATATGTGGGTTCATGTGTTTGTGTGACACTTTGGAGAGATCTATACGTGATGGCTATTGCTGCTGCGAACATTCTCCCCCCGTTGGAAGGGTTAGGCTTTCAACCACTTTAGTTTCCACAGGTAGCACAGCAATCTTCCTTACAGCTCGCTTGATCAGTCCATTTTCAGTACGAATAATAACAACGCGAGGCACGCCGTCATCCCCACATATCGTACTATCCACACGACCAAGTAGCCACTTAAAGTGGGGAAGGTATTCGTCCTTTATAAGCACCAAGGATTTCACACGAATGGCCGAAGTTGATGTACGCCACTTTCCTCGCT
Source organism: Eristalis pertinax (assembly GCA_907269125.1). Classification (NCBI taxonomy): domain Eukaryota; kingdom Metazoa; phylum Arthropoda; class Insecta; order Diptera; family Syrphidae; genus Eristalis; species Eristalis pertinax. Next base: position 78,556,989 of record OU026145.1, on the reverse strand, counting down.
CCTAAAGTAGTGATAAATACGATGAACTCCACTTCTTCCAAAATGTTTGTTGCATTGCCATCGGTCCAAGCGGCTGATGTTAAGATGGGTGACGTCTGGTTCGATGATAGAGGTGAAAGGTGCACCGACTAAAAAAATGGGCAGGCGTAAGTACTTCTAAATCAGCAGGATTCTCTGTAATTGGACAAAGTGGACGAGAGTTAATTATTGCCGAGATTTCACACACAAGAGTGCGAAGCTCTTTAAAGGTTAATGTCGAGAGACCAACAGTGCGAAAGAAATACCATTTCGCAGATTTAACAGCTGCTTCCCTAAGGCCGCCGAAGTGCGGCGACCGAGATGGGATAAATCTCCAACTAATACCATCTGCCATACATTGGTTCGACACCGAGAGATTGTGCCATAGCGTTGGATCAATCGCTTTGGAAAGAAAAGCTACATTGGGACGAGAGCTTACCCCAATCACTTCAGACCCTGTGGATTAATATATGAGCTCAGTTTGATCTTGTAAGCAGTTCTAAGCTTTCCCGCTTCAACCTAATACCTCAGTCTACTTGGGAGATGCATGCATTCTGTGACGCAAGCCTGACAGCCTTTGGTGCATGCGTATACATTCGATTTTGCTTATCTTCTTTTATATTCATTGTCATCATTGCTCATCAAAGCACCATTCGTTGCTTCACTTGGGTTCTAGTCCACCCTCCGCTCTTTCTTCACCCCTTGCGCATACTAAAGAAACTGTCAACGAATCAACACACACTCCTATTAATACTTCGTAATCAACACTTTTATCGTCATCAACAAGCCCTACATCTGAATCCCCGGTATCAGCAATTAAAAACAACGTACTGCTAGCTACTGTCATCCTCTTTGTTAAAAATCACTCAGGTGCACTCAGTCCTTGTCGTGCCATACTGGACTAACAACTCGTAACAACTCGACTAGCAAATCAGTTACAACTGCCATCGCAAAAATCCCAAATATCAATTTCCGGCATAGGAGAATCTAATCTTGTAGTTGACAAATCAGTCCCAGGGTGGCGATTACACCACTTCATTCGCAGCTGTTGTAACACCAAATATAACAGATTGCCAACCAAATTTCAACTTGAATGCTTCTGACTGGAATATTCCGACAAATGTCAAATTAGCCGATCCTCAATTATTTAAACCTCAACGTATTGACATTTTGATCGGTGCTGGTTTATTTTTTGATTTAATGTGCCCACAAAAGGAGATTTCAATGAATTGGGTGATTCATTCAATCGAGCTCTTCGTCGGTTTAAAAGCTTGGAAAGGAGGTTACAAAGTAATTCTGAACTGCGGGCTGAATACATTTCGTTCATGAATGAGTATAAGTCGATTGGTCATATGTCCTTAGCAGATAACCACTTAAATACACCAACGTATTTTTTACATCATTGTGTGCAAAAACTTGATAGTAAGACGACAAAGTTACGCGTCGTATTTGATGGCTCGGCAAAGACTACTTCGGGTTATTTCTTAAACGATCTACTCTTAGCTGGGCCCACCATACAACAAAAATTATTCGACACGCTGCTGCGATTTTGCTTTCATAAAGTTGCTCTATGCGGAGACATCTGTAAAATGTATCGATGCGTCCGCATCTCACACCCAGGCGAAGATCTTCAATGCATTTTATGTCGTGACCACTCAAAGGAAAAAATTAAAACCTACAAATTGGACACCGTAACTTATGGCACCAAACCCGCAGTTTTCTTGGCAATTCGTGCCATGCATCAGCTATCATTTGATGAGGAACAGACCTTTCCTTTGGGCGTTAATATCGTTCGCCAAGACTTCTATGTGGATGATCTGATCTCTGGTGGGGATACCATAGAAGAAGTTATTGTAATCAGGCAACAGTTGAAGGACCTTCTTCGTCGAGGAAATATTCAGATTCGAAAATGGTGCTCTAATGAGCCGAAGGCACTTTGTGGCATTGATGACTCAGATTGCGAGAAATTTCTCAAGTTCCATGATGGTACCGATGTAACGAAAACACTTGGCTTCGTATGGGATCCTCACACCGACAATTTTGTATTCTCCTTTACCCCAGCAACAAACTAAAACACAACGAAGCGTTCAGTTCTTTCTACAGTTGCTCGATTTTATGACCCGCTGGGATTAATCTCACCTGTCATCACCAGAACTAACATTTTTCTTCATTAGATTCAAGTGAACTGACTGTAACCAGGGCGGCGTTTTGCAAGTTGGCTCGCAGGTATTGAAACTTTTCAATTTCGCTTAATTCTGTATCCTGATAAACGACGCTGGTAAACATGGAAAAGAAATTCGGACATTCTGTGTATGCTCCTCCGAATGTTGGTATTTTTAATTCTGGCAGTCGGGGCTTACGTTGAGTCAACATAAAGGTGGACTGTACTTCTTCCGGGTTGAAACGTTGAGTTGAAGGAAGCTGTTCCATTTGCTTCCGGTGCGAATTAAGTCCACGAGAGAATTTAGCCTTCACATCGAAATACACCTGTAAAAACTCAGACCGACTTGTATCATCTAATTCACGCGGATCGGCAAGCGTTGACTGAATTCGTTCGAAGTCATAGTGCACGTGGTCGACAAATTCCATCCGAAGGGAAAGTTCAGCTTCATCGAGTTCAGCTAGCCGGCCGACTGTTAGAAAATTATTGAGTTCCATTAACTGCACTCTTAAAGACGTGGTCTTCTTTTTTGCAAAGGAATTAGATGCATGATGTTGGTTATTAGATGCACTAGGGCTATTGTTAGCCCCAGCACCGTTCAATTCACCGGTTAAATTCTCTTGGATGGTATTAGCGGAAAAACGGTATGATCGAGCGACGATTTGTCAACAAGAAGATATGCACACGGTTTATCAAAATGATAGGAATAATAAGCGAGATTTTTTTTTAAAAGCGAATTTTGTTAATTATCCGAATTGATAATAAATGAAATAAATACTTCCGACTGAATCACGTCGGGGTCACCAAATGTTTTGAGGAGGCACTGGTTTGCACCACCTATTGTTCGAAAAGAAAAAAAGCACTCGAGAAAACAGTGTTTATTCGTTCGTGATCGCGGTGGAAGTGAGCTAAACAATTTGTACAGTTCATGTTTTAAGTATGATGAGAGAGATTATGACAATGAATATAAGCGAAGATAAGCAAAGTAATAGTAATGAGAATGCATTCTGATATGTGGGTTCATGTGAGATCTATACGTGATGGCTATTGCTGCTGCGAACAATAGCTTATAAGTAAAACCAGAACTTCATTATTTATATAATTAAGATTTAAGAAAATACAAATTTGATCAATGCCTGAGAACAGCAATTAAAACAAGAGCGAACAGCAATTAAAATACCTCCTCCGCGTTCATCTGGAAATTTACATCTGTCGACTCTGACCAGAGTATAGAGTTCTTGGTCGAAGATTTCGGCTTTAATAAACGTCAGAGTAACAAAGGTTTGCGTTATCCATGTTCATTAATGCAGATATACGATCATACTAATTTATGTGAACTGCCGTACCTACTGTTCACAAACGTCAATAAGCTCATCGATTTCGGGCAGATTTATTTATTTGTTTAATCTACAAGTTACTTACTTACGCAATAACAGATTTTGTTAGATTGTACAGAATACACAAAAAAAATATCTTAACAGGTAAAAAGCCTTAATAAAGTATTTCTAAAGTGCGGTTTACTTTCAGAGAGATCCACATATTGCGACAGTTCAACGAATAATCCTCGTTAAGGGTCCGTTTTTTCCCGTAGTCTGTTTTATGAAAATTTGTTGTGTAGTCATTAAATTTTTGACTGCAAAAAGGGCCGATTGGAAGAAAAATATCTTGTACGAAAGCATACATTCTGCACCGTCTGTTTTCAAAAACGCATGAAAAAATAAATCCGATTGTACTAGCACAGATTTCCGACGATTATAAAAACACACTTAATTTTTTGAAAGTATTCACATAATTGTGTATCAATTACTTTTATTGTTTTTGGTATTATCGGTTAAGCATCTGATTGTTATAAGTGAAAGGTGGCACCTGCATTAATTTGTTGTACTGTTCTTAAAAAAGGAACAACAAAATACCATGGGTAGATTGTCGTTGCTAATTCTGTGTAGACAAGCCAGATTCAAATTGAAGACTCAATATTTCCGAAATTATTTGTAGGTATACAACCAGTGACATTGAAGCCATATATGACTACCACCAGTGAAATTTCCGTCAAGTGTGCAAAGTCTCGCTAGAAATTAGCAGAACCAGTGACCTAGTGGTAGAGTCCGCCCGATCGTGCCAGTCCTTCATTGACCTCCGACAAGAACAGACGTGTCTCGGCTATAGTGAATAGCGATGTTTCCAAGTGCGCTGAATAAAGCGAAATTTCAATAAAGGACAGGGCGAAGTGACAATGTTTAACAGCTGCCAAACAACAACAGCAGCAACAAGAACATTCGCAGAAACAGCAGTAAGTACAACAGCAACAGACAACAGTGAAAGCAGCAAACAACAACTCCGAAAACAGAGTTGTTGTTTGCTCTACGTCTTCGGACTGGAGACTATGGCGGTAGACATACTATGTAAGTTTGCCACAAAAACTCATTTTTTTATTAAATATAAAAGCCCCTTAAGGCTGTCCGTCCGCTGCTTATCAGTGGCAGACTAACGCATCATAAAAAACAATCTAGGGGCGGAGAGGGCAGAGTTTTTCTCATACACCCCATACGAAAAAGTGCATACTCCACAAGGGCGTGGATCCCACTACTGATCCCGATGAGATCCTCGCTGAACTGCGCCAGGGGCAGAGCGACATTGTCAAGGTGGTTCGGGTTAAGCCCGTCACCATTGTCGTATCGAAAAGGGAGAATATGAAATTTCCGTTTTTCCTTGTTGAGGTCACCTCGGATAGTAAAATAGAGAGCCTAAAGGGAATTAATCGTTCAGGCTTAATTTCTGCCAAATGGGATATAATAAGAAAGACGAAGCACATACTCCAATGTGCTCGTTGTCAGAGCTTTTAGCATGCCGCAGGGAACATCAATATGGAGTCTTTCTGCGTACATTGGGCAGAAACCCACATTCAAGTGGAATGTCTCTTAGGGTAGGAAAAAGGTCGAAGACAATAGGAAGCTCACATGCGTACTCTGTAAGACCAATGGACACCCTGCAAACTATCGAGGATATCACTCTGTCTAAGGTAATAGAAATCAGAACACCAAAAGGAAAGTTCAAACGGTATAGGGAGGCCAGTTAATCCTATTCCAACTACCGCAGTTACATCAGCCGTCTCCTGTGGCATACGGATCCTAAGGCATCCCTATGCGGGATGGACACCTTGGCGGGGTGCGGGGCTTCAGTCGGCCCTCAATGCCTGCTGAAAGGGTGACTGTGACAGACATAGCCCAGCAATAGCCTGAACAGAGATGCAGTGACCAGAAGGAATGAGAAGTCGATGAATTAAGTCTATAACCGCCCTAATCCAGGGTGTTATGTGAACCGTGCCCACTGGATAAAATTTGCAGGGGGGGAGGGGGTAGTACTGCTGTGTTGCCTTTGGCCTTACTACGCTAATGCGAGGCTCTGGCGTGGTTGACCTTTATTTCCTTAGCCACTCGTGGTATTCAAAATAAAACAAAAAAAGTAACGAAAAAATTAGGCAAGGGCACTGCCGATGGGGCAAGCAGGGTTAAAGCTCTAGCTTCCCTACCTCTAGCCGGGGCAGCAAAGGAGAGAAGGGAAGTGGAGACTAAGAACTCTGCGACCCCTCAATCATTTTAAGCCGAAGCAAAGAGAATGAGGCGCAGCTGCCCCCGACGCCCGCTCCGGGACAACCCGGTGGATTGGATGATCCACTCAGGAGGGGGCTCAGTGGTGCTGGTGTCAGGTGGTATCTTCGCTACCTGGAGAAGGGCCTAGTGCCTGAAGAAGCGAAAAGACAGACGAGCATAAGGAAATGAGCAGTAGCTCCATTTCTCCACCCGTGCCTGTGGCATATAAAAACCGAAAGTTGTCCCCGAAGGAGGTCAGGTCGACTGCTACCTCGACGGGCAGAAGCTATGCAACCGTTGCAAAAGCTGCGGACGCTAGCAGAAAGTACACGGGTCGACGGTGGCCGAAAGGGTAGCAGTTCTTCCCTGTATCTAAGGGAGATGCTGTGTGTTAAAGATCGAAAAAGCCTAGAGGGTGCCCTGTTTATTGAAATTGCTCGATGTTGGGAGCATAAGCTGAAATTCCAAGGCATATGTACATTTCAAGCATTGGATGCTACTGGTAGAATGCGAAACCATGCACACAGCAGAGTGACTAAAGCAAGTAGCACCCCAAATAGGTAACTGGAAGGAAGTGGGCCTGACTTAAGCCAGAACGTCAACTAAAGCTCATTAACTTGTTGCAAACTTACAAGCCGGACGTGATTATGGCTAGCGGATCTAATATGAACCAGACGCTCAAGATAAGGCACAATAATTACTATAGGTGGGCTAATTTGCGATTTTATAATCACAGTGATTGAAACCTGCGATTTTAAACAGCGATTTCAAGTTTTCAATACCAACTTTTTATATTTTGCTATATAATCTATGAATGCGTAAATTCATACTGATGTGAACCGGTGAAAGTGTTAATTGATTTTTAATATAGTGTCCACATAATCTTGTCCGATTAATCTTTTGTCGGTTAACAATGGAGGACATAATTATATTAAAGTTTTTTTTTTTAACCCACTGTTAATAAGACCGCAGTGCCATGGAAAAAAATTCATCTTCGTTAAGAATTTTAAGCCCTTCTACTCTTTCACTCCCATATAACTTAAAAATAGAATATAATTTTCACGGCATCCCAGGAAACTTCTCCGGATTCTCCACTGCACAAAAACCAATTATCGCTCTTTTAAGTCAAAAAATTTGCATTAAATAAATATATGTATACACCATACATACAGTACATATATGAAATCTGAATATACACTACTTCGACTATGTACTCGTTTTTCGTTGGTATACATACATGCATGTGTACACACGGTACACGTCTATTCTGTATTGTCTGTATCATTGTTGCCCTACTACCTTTTTATTAACTTTATACCATGTATGCAAACTGGTACCACAATTATCGTATGCAAAAGACTACCGGGGTTACCTCTACGAGCAGAGTATTTGTTTTTTTAATCAACTGTAGTTGGTACCATTAAGTCTAATGGATAAAAGAGTAATATTACATTAAAAAAATATGAAGAGCAACTCTAGGCATAGCATACTCAGATTTTGTTCAAACATACACCATTCAATTCGCATCTGCCACACTTCAGGCCCTAATCCATCCAAGGTGCTGGGGTCGCAGCCAATTTACAAATGAATATGTTCAGAGGAACCCTATAATTATAATTATAATTATAATAAATAATTATATAAATAAATATAATAAATAATTATATATTATAATTATTAAATAATTATAATTATAATTATAATTATAAAATTATATATAAAATTACTATAATTATTATAATTATAATTATAAAATTATATATAAAATTACTATAATTATTATAATTATAATTATTATAATTATAATTACTATAATTATAATTATAATTACTATAATTATTATAATTAAAATTACTATAATTATTATAATTATAATTACTATAATTATTATAATTATAATTACCATAATTATTATAATTATAATTACTATAATTATTATAATTATAATTACTATAATTATTATAATTATAATTACTATAATTATAATGACTATAATTATTATAATTATAATTACTATAATTATTATAATTATAATTACTATAATTATTATAATTATAATTACTATAATTATTATAATTATAATTACTATAATTATTATAATTATAATTACTATAATTATTATAATTATAATTACTATAATTATTATAATTATAATTACTATAATTATTATAATTATAATTACTATAATTATTATAATTATAATTACTATAATTATTATAATTATAATTACTATAATTATTATAATTATAATTACTATAATTATTATAATTATAATTACTATAATTATTATAATTATAATTACTATAATTATTATAATTATAATTACTATAATTACTATAATTATTATTACTACTATAATTATTATTATTATTATTATTACTATAATTATTATTATTATTATTATTATTATTATTATTATTATTATTATTATTATTATTATTATTATTATTATTATTATTATTATTATTATTATTATTATTATTATTATTATTATTATTATTATTATTATTATTATTATTATTATTATTATTATTATTATTATTATTATTATTATTATTATTATTATTATTATTATTATTATTATTATTATTATTATTATTATTATTATTATTATTATTATTATTATTATTATTATTATTATTATTATTATTATTATTATTATTATTATTATTATTATTATTATTATTATTATTATTATTATTATTATTATTATTATTATTATTATTATTATTATTATTATTATTATTATTATTATTATTATTATTATTATTATTATTATTATTATTATTATTATTATTATTATTATTATTATTATTATTATTATTATTATTATTATTATTATTATTATTATTATTATTATTATTATTATTATTATTATTATTATTATTATTATTATTATTATTATTATTATTATTATTATTATTATTATTATTATTATTATTATTATTATTATTATTATTATTATTATTATTATTATTATTATTATTATTATTATTATTATTATTATTATTATTATTATTATTATTATTATTATTATTATTATTATTATTATTATTATTATTATTATTATTATTATTATTATTATTATTATTATTATTATTATTATTATTATTATTATTATTATTATTATTATTATTATTATTATTATTATTATTATTATTATTATTATTATTATTATTATTATTATTATTATTATTATTATTATTATTATTATTATTATTATTATTATTATTATTATTATTATTATTATTATTATTATTATTATTATTATTATTATTATTATTATTATTATTATTATTATTATTATTATTATTATATTATTAT